>NW_021026174.1:684227-733892 GCF_004153795.1 Camellia sinensis | reverse complement strand
CTACAACACTGAAAAGGGGCTAAAAATATGAACATTTACAGTAGATGGAAAGCCCCAAATCAATATACAAACATGCTCAAAATGCAACGCAAGATATAGGCCAACAAAGGGGTATAACATGAAGTATGCAAAATATTGATCAAACAGCCAAGGACCCTTAATGAAACATGACAAGTGCCTAATGCAACACATGCAAAAATGCAACTATAGCAGGCTCGGCTATTCTAAACATGGCATATGAAATGCTACAGCTAACATGTATTCAATTTGGAATTGAAAATACAATGCAGTTAGTATGATGCGTCGAGCCCGGTGCATGCAAAACAGATGAATGAATGCAAACATGCTATCATACTGTATGCTAATTGAAATATGCCCTAATCTAACCATCATAAGCGGATAAATAAAAGGGAGAAAGACGTGGGGTTGGAAGACATACAACACACACACGCACACTTATTACAGTTGTGCCCTCGCGCAGAGGGTCCGAATAAATAGTACAGTCCAAATATTACAGTCCAAATTATACAGTCCAAATATATACAGTCCGAATATAAACAAATTCCAAATTAATTAACAAATTAACTAAGAAAATAAATAAACTGGCATGCAAGCCAGGGACTGCCTTGATTCCATTCCAGATGATGAATGATGCATGCCCGGGCTGCCTTTGCGCGGAAATCCATGACGATGCCCCAATTAGCCTCTGTTTGCACCTGTTCTTGAAATGCGTGCCAAGCCTCGAAAGACCGCTGATTTTTGATTTGCTGCAACAGAGAGCAGGAAAGGGGCATAGCAATGTATTTTCACAAATGTATGCATGCCTCGATCCTCGTGCCACCAATCACGCATCTCGATGCATGATGGCCGAAGAGTCGAATTGCACAACTCAATATAGAATGAATGCATATGAAAACAAAACAAAAATCGAACTCCATCATGGATAATCCGGAGTGTCGGTGACTGGGGAATTGAGACACGTTCCGTCACTCGGAGTACGGAACGTACCTCGTTTCCCGTGCCCAGGCTAACTCCTATCCCGAACACGATGCAATATGCATGACATGCATGAAATGCAACTAAGATACAATCCTAACATACACAATGTTATGGACTGGCATACAAGCTGCACGAGGTAATACACAACCGAGCATACACAATGCTATGGATGAAATGGCATACGCAATGCAATAATGGGCTTACACCAACATGAGAGAGCCTCAGCCACACTCACATAGGAGGCCATCAGATGAAAACAAGATAACTCGAAATGCGTGCACGCGTGCACGCAAACCGAGGACCGACCCTCTGGCACCGAAATGCCACTCTAATGAGACATGACAAAGACATGGAATATGATGTGCAAATATGTAAAAATCAGTAGCAAAACGAGGGGCAAAACAGCCCCGAAACAAAGCGAAATGATGCCCGATGCATGGAACAAGCCCCGAAACATGAATTTTGGCGCATGAAATGGCCTATAGCTATGCAATGCATGCATAATTTGAACATGAGATGAAAATAAAGAAGCAAGGAAGCCCCTAGATAAGCATTTTTACAGTTCAAAGCATGGCCAAACAGCAAACACAAATAGGGAAAAAATAGCATGCAAAAATGGCCCTAAATGTGAGATAATGAAACAACTCACAGCTTCTGACCCCAAAAAGATTAGGGCCCTTCAACAAAGTTGAAGAGGGGCCCAAAAAATGATTTTTTACAGTTTATGGAAAACCACAAAAACCAGCACAGGTATGACTAAACTCTCATGCAAGAAATGGGCCAAAAGATGGCCAAAGAAGCAAGTAGTGGTTGCTGCCCTTAAACACAAAGGGCCCTTCAACAATATTTAAGAGGGGCCAAAATAATGCATTTTACAGTTGATGGCCGGACCAAAACAGTATGCAAAATGTCCAAAATGCTATGCAAAATGAGGCCCAAAAGAGAGATATAACATGAAGTGTATAAAATATGCCTCAAACCATGAAAGACCCTTAATGAAACATGAAGAATGGGTCAAAATAAGACTGTTTTCAGTTCTGAAAAGAACCCAAAAACAGAAGCACAATGGGCTGCCAAATCATGCAAAAAAAGGGACCAAAGAGGAGTATAATGACAAGTGGCACATGGAGGTCCCAAACAGTGATGAGACCTTCTTCAATGTTGAAGAAAGGCTCAAAATAATCCTATCTAAAGTTTACATCATGCTCCAAAACAGATCACACATAGGCTAAAAATACTATGCAAGATAATGGCATTTAAGAAGGGTAATGAAGCAAGTGCATCAAGGGGGTCTTAAACAGTGAAAGGCCCTTAAGAAAAAGTGAAAAGGAGCTCAAAAAAATGCCACTTTCAGTTAGGGCCGGAGCTCAAAACAGTAAGCATGTATGGCTAAGAAGTGATACAAAAATAAGCTCAAAAGAGGAGAAATAGAACTTACCCTTGAAGACAAGTCTTTAGCAACTCTTGGATTGAATTTGCAGCACCCCTAAGCTCTGGAGAACACTCTCAAACTTCTGGAGTGGAGGATGGAAGGGTAGGGCTTGGTGGTGTAGTGTAAAATGGTGTAGGGTTTGAAGAATGGAAGCTTAGAGATGGAGAGGGAGAGAGATATAATGCAAAGAGCTTGAAGGGAAATTTTCTAACCCTTAGGACAGAGCTGGCCAGCCAAGTATATGGACCAAAGAGGGGGGAAAAGGAGGGAAAGAAATGGGGGCAAAACAAGCCAAGTTCCCCCCCAAAAGTTGTCCCCCCGTATACAGATTTTTGGGGGAAAAAAGTGTATAACTGTAATGTACATAATGTAAGGATCATGGCCGGCCACTTTTTGGAGCTGCAGGTGGCCAGCCGGCCACCTCCCATGGCCGACCGGCCAAGGGTCAAAAAGGTCAGGTGAGATTAATGGCCGGCCACCACAAATTGGTGTCCTCCCAGGTGCCCTCAACACAACCCTATGGTTCAAAATTGTCAACTGTAAAACAGGAGAGAGAATAGGCCACTTTTAGGAAGGGTTCAAAAGGGTCAGGTGGAATTACTGGCCGGCCACTAACTTTTAGGGTCCTCCCATGTGTGTACAACACAAATATGTGGTTAAAAGTTCAAGAAAATGGCCCAAGGATATTCAACATTGGCTCGGAAGTGAGAAAAACGGGCGTCGGAGGGCGCCGGAGGATATATAACTGGTTGCTGAAACAATTGATGGCCTCCCACCCTTCTACGGCCTTCCTGGTGATGAAACAGAGGTACTTGCCAAAAATGAACGAAAACCGATGCAAAACGAATGTTCAGGGGGCCAGAACACGCAGTTCGGGACCCCGAAAACTGCCTGTTAAGCACCGAAAGTGGCACTCGACCATGAAGTGGGTCTCTCAGACCTCAGTGTCCCTCAAAAGAGAGTAAATAAGATGCATGCCAAAAACCGGAGCAATAGGAGATGGTTAAGCGGTCACGAACCGAGGCACACGGCTTGACGGCTCCGAAAAAAACCGGGAACCGGGCCCCGAAATGGCAAAATGGCCTACAGCCACAAATGTAGCCCACGGCCACTGAGAGATGGTCCATGGGACCTCTCCCTCCTCAGGAAAAGAAACAGAGAAAACCGAGCCGGTTCGCAAATCGAGGCAAAGCACAAATATGTCCGGGAGTCCGGAGGCAAGGCTCGCAGCCGAGACTCTGAAACTTCTGGACGAGCACAATATGCAGTATCACAAGCGCTCAACTGGTGACGTCTGAGTCTCAAGGTCGGTCAAAAATGGGTGTCTACAGTAAGGTTTTTTTTTTGATGATTGATTAATTTTAATTATGTTTTTAGATGATTAATTGATTGTAATAATTTTAATTAGTTGGGTATGAAAGGTTTGGGATTTTTTTTAGACGGTTGATTAATTTTAATTATGTTGATTAGATGTATATGTAAGGTCTAAGATTTTAGATAATTAATTGATTGTAATTATTTTAATTAGTTGGGTATGTAAGGTTTGGGATTTTTTTTAGATGATTGATTAATTTTAATTATGTTGATTAGATGTATATGTAAGGTTTAAGGTTTTAGATGATTAATTGATTGTAATAATTTTAATTAATTGAGTATGTAAGGTTTCGAATTTTTAGATGATTGACTAATTTTAATTATATTGATTAGATGTACATGTAAGGTTTGGGATTTTTTAGATGATTGATTAATTTTAATTATGTTGATTAGATGTACCTGTAAGGTTTAAGATTTTAGATAATTAATTGATTGTAATTATTTTAATTAGTTGGATATGTAAGGTTTAGAATTTTTAAATGATTGACTAATTTTTTAATTATTTTGATTAGACGTGTATGTAAGGTTTAGAGTTTTTGGATGATTGATTGATTTTAATTATTTGCATTAGTTGGGTATGCAAGGTTTAGGGTTTTGTTTTGGGTGACTTTATTAACTCTTTGAGTGATTCTTTGATCTTCAAAAATAATTGTGAGTACAAAATCCACTTGCCTTGAGTTATATTTAATTCTTTGTTTTTATTTATTTATTTGATATTAGCTTGATTTTGTATTCACACAAAGATGATAAATTGATTTTAATTATTTTGACTAGTGGTCTATGTAAAGTTTAGGATTCTTAGATAATTGATTGATTTTAATTACTTTGATTAGTTGTGTAGGTAAAGTTTAGGGTTTTTAGATGATTGATTAATTTTAATTATTTTGTTTAGTTGTGTATGTAAGGTTTAGGGTTTATAGATGATTGATTGATTTTAATTATTTTGATTAGTTGTTTATGTAAGGTTTAGGGTTTTTAGATGATTGATTGATTTTAATTGTTTTGATTAGTTGTATATGCAAGGCTTAGGGTTTTTTATATGGATTGATTTTATGATTGTAATCACACTCATGATTATATAAAATTAAAATAAACTTAGAATCCATAGATATTGATTAGAGGATGGATTGATTCATTGTTTTTATTTATTTATTTTTATTTGATGTTGGATTGATTTTGTATTTGCATGTAAATGAAGAATTGATTTTACTTATTTGGATTAGTTGTGTATGCCATGTTTATGATTTTTATATGGATTTATTTTATGGTTGTAATTACACTCATGGTCATATGAAATTAAAATTAATTATGAACCTATAAATAAATTCCTTATACTCCACCATGACTCCATGGATTGTTGTCTTATTTGAGTGATGGAGAGAAAGAGCATATAAAAAAAAAGTGAGAATTACGAGATTTATTTGAATGCCTTAGGCTCGGCATTATTATGTTTATTCTCATGTGTGAGATGTTGTGTATATATATATTGTTGCCTCGTTCTCATGAGTAGACGAGTGCTTTGATTTACGCGCGTACGTATATGCTAACCATCCGGGGAGTGTGAGTCAAACTCGGGACGATATCCCCGTGCAAGTTTGGCTTCGGAGCGGTGTTAGGTATACGGGAGGCACATGGGATATATGTGTAGGCCGGAAGGGGAGAGCCGAAGTGGTGGAGTTAAGGAACAAAGAATTTAATTATGAATTTATTAGTATAGTGTGTATGGTACTGTTATGTACATGATAAAAAAATAGTAAACGATCTTGATAAATTATGAAATTTGAGCAGAAGCATGTATTCGTGATTTTGGACAACTTTTGTGTTGTAGCTTTTTATTAAAAAGATCGATTAGAACTTATAATCGGATGACCTTGGCTATTGTCGGTTTGATTCACTCTGGTAATGCAGATTTTTATAGGCTGTTTTAACCACGAAACGAGTTCATTTTTATTGGTTTCACGTAAACTGAAGTAAAACATTATTCTGCACACTTTTCATGTTTTGAACTTTTCCGAAAAAAAAATCATCTTAGGTTAGTTTCTGTTCATTTTCAGTTTCATATTTTTTTTTCGGTTGAATTCTGCCTAGATCTTTATATCAAGTTTTTCTCTTAACCTGTTCAGTTTCTGTTAAATTCGTTCGCGCTGTCTTATAGGAAATTTGATTCTGTACAACTTTCGTTCTTTGAGTTTTGATCAATTCGAATTAATTAAGTATGAAACGGTGTAATTTTATATTTTTTTTAATTTTTTATAAGTTACTTATGATTAAATTATACTAATTTTATTTGTTCTGCAAGATGGTGGGTCTTACTAACTTTTTATGCAGGGCTGACCCACCATATTTTTTTTTATTTCTATATTATCTATTTTATAACCAATTTATATTTCGTTGTGTACGGACAAGAAACTAAATGCCACCGTATCTCGAGAAACTACCCATTTGTCTCGGTGCAGTTGGAACTACTTGTCTTGTCTCGTAATAAGAATTTAATGTATTTTTGTTTGTGTCTGGTGGACACGTGGGTGTCAATTCTTGTACTCATACCAGTATACCTGTATACTGACCCGTTTTGTCTCTTGGCAACTCGGGTGCATTCTGTTTGAGCGCAGATGAGCTTCCTTTGCAGGATTAGTTGAGGCTACGGTAGTGACGAGAAATAACTAAAGTTTTTGGGCATATCTCTTGGATTTCTTTTATTTTTTTTTTGAGTTTAGGCTTGTTAGTAGTTTATGTATTTATTATTATTATTATTTTTTTATGACTTTAGTATTGGAATAATTTGGCATGGTTTGTAACCTTACTTTATTTAAGTTGTTTTGACTAGTTGTTGCTACCTTAATGTTGAGGTATTTGTTAGTTATGAATTTATGGTGGATGGTTTGGTTGGCGTTTTAGTTTTTTTTTTTGTTTCACCCCTAAGATTTGGATGACAGAATATTGATTGGAGTTAGTCCTAATTTAATATTTAATTGTCCAAATTTTGGGGCGTGACATTCTCTCTCTCTACTTCACACCATTCTCTTCTTAAGAGATAGTTTTAGATAAAGTTCTTGAATTAAACATGTAAGGAACATAAGCATATATGTATATCTAAATGCAAATAAGGACAAAATTCAGTCGTTTAATCATTTCAAATTGAAATTTCATAGAAAATCTCATTATAGCTTAAAAATCATGCAGATTTCAAATGCCAAATCAATTTCAGATAATTCAGCCTCTAAGGCTTCCAATTTCTGAACCAAGCATTTTAATTGTAACAGATATCTTTCGTATTAAACAGATAGGAATTCATGTTCCCAAGATTCACTTAATTAAACGTAATTTCACATAGAACTTCACAATAAGCATTCAAAAGCACAGAATAGAGGACTGAAAAGATACTAGCATCATGTACAAGGGTCGGGTTATTACAAAATCATTAATTTACTATAAAATAGTATTAAAGACTCACAATTTATATATTTAATTTGATTCACAACAATGTGATAAGAGAGATAAGTTCTATACAATCAAGATAAGTGCTATTATATCATTATGGGTCATATTATAATTTTCTTTTATGAGTTTCAAACATTTTTATGTACTATATGTCTATTTATTTTCTTTATGCTAATCAATCACTTCCCTCTAAACTTTTATATAAAATAAAGAGTATTAGATTTGGTGTAAATGTTACAATACTCAAAAAAGTGATTACAAGAACATTATGCCGTTATATCTGTTGATTGGTTTCTTGGAGAGCTCAACTGATTGGTTTCTGCTTATATCTATTGATGTTCTGTTGTGGAGATTATGCTAGCATAATGAGCATAAGGACTTCAAAATGAGGTCTTATTCTGTTGGCCTGATATGCTTAGGTGATAGCAATGGTTTTAGCTTCTGTATTTTGAACTGAACTGGTGCTCTCTGATGTGCCCTGCATCAGATGCTGTAGTCCATTTTTATGGCATGTCTGCTGCTATGTTGAAGAGATAGCATTGGTTAGTTGGCTGGTCTGCTATGCTTAGGTGATAGCAATGGTTAGTTGGCTGGTTTGTCTCAGTTGATTGGCAGTATGCTTTGTATGTTCTTTTTTCGTTGGTCTCTTACCAACTATGGAGTGCTAGCAAATGATAGGATAAGTTTTGTGGTGCCAACCTAGTTGGGATCATTTAGCTTATTGTGATACTTTTGCACTTTCTTTTTCTTTATTGATGCAATTTGCCTTGTACCTTGTACTTGTTTAAGTATTAGATTTGGTGTAAATGTTACAATACTCATAAAAGTGATTACAAGAACATTATGCCGTTATTTATTTATATTTGTGGATTAAAAAATTAACTTTCAAAACATAACTTTAAATTATTTATCATAACAAAAATTGAAATTGCATTTATAAGATTTCAAAAGCACCATTTCATAAAACATGATGAGTTTAAGAAATAATTCAAAACTACTTTAAATTTGAGAAACTAATCTAAACCTCAGAATTAAAAAAAAAAATCATTTAATAAATCTCATAATTTTTATTACTACTATGTCAGTAGATGGCCTTATCTAGGGCCAACCTTGGACTAAGAGTATCTGCATCAGTCTCAGCAAATTTTGAACTAAATTATAACCCAAAATCCACTTTTGTACTTTAGCTAACCTCTTTTATGTACACACTCCATCCAATTCTCTATTTTAAAATTCTATTTCATTAAAATATTATTTTTTTATTCTTTTATCTTTTTCAATTTAAATATATGATGGATTAGCACCGCAAATTACAGCAACACAAAATTTGGGGGAAAAACAATTTTGGCCAATGATTCATAAAAATAATAAAAAAAAAAAGTGGAAAAGTTTGACATACAATATATTCTTTCAATTAATATGGATGATGAACAATTGAGTTATTATTTAAAATATTGCTGGAAATATTTCCCAAAAAAACAAAAAAAATACACAAAACAAAAAATCATGCCCACTGCAATCAATTGTCATATACATATATACACAGGCAAAAAAAAAAAAGGAGATGAGATTCTCAATAAGAGAGAGAGAGAGAGAGAGAGAGAGAGAGAGAGAGAGATGAAACTGATAGAGTAGGCGACGAGAAAGCCAGAATGGGAGTGATGGAGGAGGAAAGAGGGGGTGTTGTAGTCGAAGTGAGGGATGCTTATCACTGCTGAATACTACTCCCATGGCTTCATGCTCACTCTCTCTCCGTCTCCTCTTTCTCATCCTCCTCCTCCACATTCTTGCACTTTCATTTCCATTTCTTTAGCCATGTTTGTGTTGTTTGCACTTGCACTTTTCACAGAGCACTCATTGCCCACCCTCACAAGCAAATAGCAGCAACACAATCACACAGGGCGGTCGATCGGCCACATCAATTTTGGGCATTTTCCTTTTTTGTTACAAGGCATTCATGAGACATTTGGGAGGACATTCAGGAGGACATCCGGGTGGACAACTGGCCATGGCTTTTTGGCCCAGTTTTGCTCCAGAAAATATAATAAAATATATATTACCGTATGAACAGTACCTCAACAAATCAGGTGAGAAACTATAACAAATATAAAATGAATGGTTGGTATAAAGAGTCTGATAGAGCACGTATTTATAGCTTTTGTTCTCTACAATAGCTTCAAAGCCATTGTAGAGAGCCTGATGTGTATGCTCTAAGGCCACTAAGACCTGTGCGTAGGGTCCCCAAATTTTGACCTAAAACAAGGCTCCAAATTATTAGTTTTATATTATATTAAAAGTTCAAAACTTAATTTTTGTTTATTATTTGAGGCTAGTCTAAGGGGCTATTTGGGAAGTAAGATTTTAGCCTACTTTAAGCTAAAATTTACAAAAAGACAAAATAAACTAAAATAGTTAAATATTACAAAATGTCACATCAAAATCATAATCATTTCACATTTTCTCATACAAACATCACATCCAACTATAAAAAATTCAATCATCTTTCCAAATACAAAAATTTTACCTTACTAAAATAGCTAAAAAAATTGCTTACTAAAATAGCAACTTCCCAAATACTGACTAAAAGGCCCCACAAAAAACAAAAATAAAAAAAAATAAAAATTGTTGGGCTCAATTAAAATTTGTATAATTAGTCCAAAAAATATATATGATATAATGAGTCCAAATAGAGTTTAATGTCAATATTTTAATAGAATAAATAATTTTATCTTTATTTTTTTATCCTCTCTCTTTATCATATTTTAATTGAATAATTTTACTCTAATTTCTTTTCCTTAATTTTGTTTGCCCTAATTTTTTCCCCCTCTCTTTATCATAATTTAATTGAATAATTTTGCTTTAGTTTTTTCTCCTAAAATTTTTCCAATAATTTGAGTTTTGTTATCAAATAATTAGTGGATTGTGATTTGTGTGGATTATGATTATATTATCAGATATCATATTACAATAACATAATCATTTCGTTAGCAGATATTAGTGGATTATGTTATTTGTGTTAATTATTTCTAATGAAATTATAAAACAATAAGACTCTATTTTATCTTTTTTAAGTCTTCGTAATAATTTTTTCGCATCTTAATATATGAAAATAAATTTTAATGATTATATGTGTAAAAAAACTTTTTGTAACTATTAAATAATAAAAAAAATTATTGATAACTTATTATTTTATCCACGATTCTTTTATTAAAAAATATATGTAGAAAGGCTTCATTTTCAAAGCATGTTTGAGGTCCTATAAATCTGAGGAACAGTTGTGGCCTTATCAGAACAATTAGACTATCTCCAATGGTTCATCAGGTTCATCACCAAATTTGAATTTGGTGAAAAAAGGCACATTTTTTTTTAATCTCCAACAGTTTCATCAAAATGATATCAAATTGGGAACGGGCCAAAACTTTCACCAAACTGAGAAGAAGCTGGATCAGATTTCAACGCGGCTTCAATTTCCCATTCACTCGGTAATGGTTTTGAGCAACCAAATATACCACGTGAATCACAACGCGGCATAGAACGCGTTACCACTTTGACCCGAGTAAATTGACACTCGGGGCCCACCTAAAAAATAGACCGAACTTAGGAAAAAATTTTGGTTTTATCCAGAATTTTATAACCATTTCCAACATATTTTACAATAAATTTAGAGAAAATAATTGTACAGTAATGTAGCAAAAAAAAAAAAAATACAAAAATATGAAAAAGTATAATATTTTAATTATTAAAATGTATACATTTTTTTCATGTTTGTGTGGTTTTTTTTGCTGCACTCACTGTACAATTATTTCCCTATAAGTTTACCATTTGTTACAAATAATTAATTTTAAATTTCACAATAAAAAATACAGATTGCAACTTAACCATAATATGGAAACACGACTGTGGTCACGAGCATCTTTTGCAGAGGCACTAGTTTCATGCATGTAAATCTGGATCTATTTTGAATTGTCACATCTTTGTACCTGATGCTGAACAAATTATTGACAAAAAAGAAGAAGAATAAGAAGATCATTTGATGTTATAGTGAATCAAACAAAATACTTGAAACCAGGAACGGAATTAAGAGAAGATTATGGGAGGTCATGACCCCCTATTTCTTTTAACATTATTGTTTGTCATAGAATTTAAGATATATATATATATATATATATCATTTTATATATAAAATGGCCTCCCAGTATAAAAAAATATATATAATTCTTCTTCCATCTTGAGTTCTCTTTTTTTTTTACATAGGAAAAAAAAACTTATTTATCATATTAGAAATTGCTTCCATGGTATTTAATTTTTTTTTTACGTATATATAATTTATATTTATATATCATATATATGTGTGTGTGTTGTGTATATGGTGGGAAAAAATTAATTTTCTTTTGATCCATTCGATAATGAAATCTTGATTCCGTCCAGCTTGGAACTAATTTGCTACAATAGTTCTACTATAATAGCACTAATCACAAAATTAGCAATAAAAAATACAAATTTAGCAACGTGAGTGGAATAGTTTCTTCAATGGCTGACCCATGGGTATGGCCCAATATATATTTATATATATATTTTAAAATTTCGTGTAAGCATTGTGTTTTCATTTTCTTCATTTTCATTTTTGTTTTCCTTTACCATGTTTCTTGCAACAAAAGCAAGGAAAATTGAAAAACACCCATTGTTTTCATTTTTTAGCTTGTTTTTTTTAAAAAATAAAAATTACTTTTCAAGTTTAAAAAAGTGAATTGTTCAATAATTTTCGAAAATAATTCACCAAATAAATTTTAATTCTTAGAAATAAAAAATAAAAACACAAGCAAGAGAAAGAATAGAGCTGGAAGCCACCCATGATGTGCCTAAATCATGATTAATGATTGAGGCCTCAAATTTTTTGGCTCAAATTTGGCTCAAATTTTCTTTTTTTTTTTGTTTTTTTTTTTTGGCTGGGTTGATGCTTTGCTTGTTATTATTATTATTATTATTATTTATTTTTTTTTGCAATGTATTAGCCCAGAAAAAAAAAAAAATTTGCATTCGAGGCAATTTCGAGCCTCATTTTCGAGGCCTCAATCACAGCCGCTAAATCATCAGCAAGTCTTATAATCAATGATGACCACTTGATTAAATCATGGTAGTTCTCTACACAATCCAACTCTTGTTTGGTAATGGGATTAACTAAGGGATCTGAGCTTAGAAAATAAGCATGGGCTACTATTCATAAACGGATTTGGGCAGTGTGTTTGGGGACAGGCGTGGGAGATCAGCGCGAGAATTGTTTCAGTGTGGATGGGTGTGGGTGGATGTGGGGCTTAGAGTTTGATTTGTAGGTTTAATCTTTTTATTTTATTTGTTTTTTATTTTAAAAAATATAAAACCATGAGACAAAATGGTCGATTGTAAGGATACAAGGCCCGTTTGTTTGGGTTATTGAGAGGAGATGGGGATGGGGATGGGATGGGGATGAGGATTGAGATTGATAATGAGGTGAGACTCATTATCTTTGTGTATATTTTGAGAGATAGAGAGAGGATTCGTAAACCCTTCTGGGTTATGAATCTCCTTAGAAAGGGAATTCAGATGGGCCTCTAGCACTTAGTAGTAGAAAAATAGTCTTTCGGATTATTTTTTATTTATTTTTATTTTTACATATTGGGCATTTTTTTAACATTAATATTTAATTTTTTGCTAAGTAAAAATTATTATTTGATTTCTTTTAGTTTTTTTTGATTTTTTACATGTTGAGCAATTTTTTTTGAACATTAATGTTTAATGTTTTTGTATTTTTTTAATTTATTTTATTATTTTATATAAAAATATTTTAACAGTTCCTACACCAATAAGTATTATCTAAACAAACACAATTTTACTTAATCTTCTCACTATAAATTCTCTTATTAATAATTCACTCACTATTAATTCTCTTACTATAAACTCCCTTATTAACAATTCATTCACTATTAATTCTCTCACTCTAAATTACCTTCCCTATAAAGAGTTTGAGCTTTGAATAATGCTTGGGACCCCCTTTTGGGGGTCACCCCCTCACCCCCCTTTGCCACGTGGCGGGTGGTGATTGGGGGAGCAGGAAAAAAAAGAAAAAGAAAAAGAAAAGGAAAAGGTGACCAATGAGAAAGAGAATGGGTCAAAGAGAGTGGGAGAAAAAGGGAGATGAATCATTGTTGTTTGAGCTTTTTAATCTCCTTCAATATATCTTTTAATGTAAGGAAGGATGTGCACCGATGTTCCTTAAGAGTGTCCCAAGTCATTTCATTTCATAAATTCAACGTGTCTTCATGTAGTCTGGTAAATGTTCCACTGCATTCAATATATCTTTTGATGTAAGGAGGGACGTGCACCGATGTTCCTTAAGAGTGTCCCAAGTCATTTCATTTCATAAATTCAACATATCTTCCACTGCATTCACATCCCATTTAAGAAACCAAAAAAAAAAAAAGGTCAAATTTACTAAAATTTTGTCAGGCAACTTTTAATTTTAATTAAAAAGTTAAAAAATCATTATAAATTATTGGGCAAATTACATATACCCCTTCGAGGTTTGGCTAAATTACAGATACCTCCTGAGGTTTCGGAAATTACATCCCGCCCCCTGAGGTTTGTATTTTCATAACAATTTGCTCCCTGAGGTTTATATTTCATAACAAATTATCCCCTAATTTCTTATGCAAATATAGCATTCAGGGGAAAATTTGTAATTTCTCAAACCTCAGGGGGTATCTGTAATTTAGCCAAACCTCGAGGGGTATATGTAATTTGCCCAAAATTATTATATCACTTTCTATTTTTTCATACATTTTTCATAAAAAATTAAAAAATTATTAAAATAACATATTCTCACTCAAGGCTTTAGAAAATAAAAGCCCAATTATTTTTTTCCCTCTCCCCTCTCTCTCTCTCTCTCTCTCTCCCTTTCTTTCTTTGGGCATCATTAATTAGTTGTATATTAAATCACAAAAAAATCTACTTACGTTTAAAAGCAAAATCACAAAAAAAATCTTTAAAGTATGGATATGTCTCTTTATTTCTTGACTAAACTGAGAATTGTTTTAAAAATAAAATAAATTGATAGATAGCGTGTAATAATTCGTCACAAGTTGTGTGTAGCACTACCAATTTGACATAATTATAACTCTTAAATATTAGTGAACTATATGTGAGATATATTATATTTTTGAGAGTGTAAAAATGAGGTGGTAAAGAAAAATAATAATGTTATATGATCAATACTCACTACTAAAAAGCAGGGCTTTTGAGTTGGCAGCTTGCCGTCGCAAATAGCGGATTTGCCGACGCAAAAACTTTTTGCGACGGCGTTTCGACGGCAACTCAAGGGACGAAAATGGTGGGGTCGCAAAAAGTTTTTGAGTCGGCAATCTGCCGACGCAAAAAGTTTTAATTTTTTGAGACGGTAGATTGCCGACTCAAAAAGTGGTTAAATGTTTTAAAAAATTTAACTCATAATTTTCTCACTGAGGCTCCCAAGGTTCGAACACACACCCATTTGGACAAGTTGACCCAAGGTCAACGCACTACACCCACTTCACCACCACCTCAAAACCAAACTCGAAGTTCGGCCCAATTTTCCCAAAAATTACCCTCTCAATATATATATATATATAAATTTTTTTCTTACAACCAATCACATTTGACCATTTATATTTTTAGTATGCATAGAATTAGTCATGTTATATTTATTATCTTTTCATATTACATTTTAAATACTACTTTATGTAGAACAATCACCGATATTAAATATTGGATTGTTTTGGGAAATAGATTAAAAGTTAATTTTTTAACTTTTTTTTTGAAAAGAATTTATAAAAAAAAATAAAGAGGTGATGTAATAAAAAAAATTAAAAAACTAAAAAGTTGGCTTTTAGTCAGATTCTCAAAACAGGCCATTAATGATGTTCATGCGGGACTCTATATATTAATGATTATGATAATATTTAAAACATGATATTAAAAAAATTATAAATATTAAATTATTTAATTTTAGTCGGTCATTGTGGGGAAGCAATGAAACATTTTTGAATTGTAATTGATTCTTTCAACTTTATTATTATTATTATTATTATTATAGAGGGGTGATTCTTTAAACTTTAAAATATGGTTTTCTATGGTCTTTTAAAACCCATAGAAAATCTAATTACATGATGGAGAATTCTATCATAATCAGTCATTGATTACTTCTTTGGATCCTAATTGATTCTTTCAACTTTATTTTTTTTATTTTTTTTCCTTTCTAGATGGGATGATTCTTTAAACTTTAAAATATGATTTCTTATGGTCTTTTCAAATCCATATAAAATCTTATTCCATGATGAAAATTCTATCCTACACACTTTTTATCATATACATTTTTAATTATATTATTAGTTTTTAGTGATGATTAATTTTTTTCTTTAATTACGACAATATTTTGAGATATTTGATTATGTCTCATTTGTGTTTGGTTATGATTATTATTTTTTAATTATAACTAAAATAGTATGAGGTTATACCATTCTCTTTTTTAATTATAAAGTGTATATGATACACATAGGGATAAAACTCAAAGAACTATAAAGGGCTCCCAACATAAAAAAATAGATTCTTTTTCCATCTTGCATTTTCATTTTGTTTTGCACCCAAAAAAAAAAAAAAAAAAAAAACTTTTCCATCATATTAGAGAATTTTTTTTTTCATCATATTAGAGATTACTTTCATGGTAACTTTTTCATCATATTATAGAAAAAAAAACTTTTTCATCTACTTCATGGTGTTTGATTTTTTTTTTTTTTTTTGTATTTGTATTTGTATAATTTATATATCATATTATATATATATATATATATATATATGTGTGTGTGTGTGTGTGTTTGTTTTTGTGTATATAGTGAAAAAAATATATTTGTCTTTTGACCCATTCGGTGATGAAATCTTAGTTCCGTTACATACTCTTTAAAGATTACGTACCATAATCTTTTCCTTAGATGACAAGTAACAGTGAAATAACTGTCTTCCAGAAATAACAACTAATCTCAAGTTCAATTCTATTCACATGTTATCAAAATATGTGAATGAAGCATAAGTTTTAATTGATTTAAAATGTTAGTGCTTATAATTTTTAGTGAAATTAATATATTTTTTAAATATAAAACTTATAATTTTAAATAAATCAAATTTTAGTGATGTGTTTTGTATTGGAGTAATACTCCTCATAATTCATGTTCCAATATTTGTGCAGTTGTTACTTAAAAATTAGCATAAAAGTAATGAATTTTATTGTTCAAATGATAAAAATTTCGAGCCACATAGATCATGCAAGTATTTTTATAATTTTTTTTTCGACAATGCTAGGTAGCTCAAATTTTTGTGGCTCAAATGGCTCAAATCTGTCAAAACGCCGTCGTTTTGACAGATTTGGAGTGTAAAACGACGTCGTTTTAACAGATTTGAGCCATTTGAGCCACAAAAATTTGAGCTACAAAACATTTTCCTTTTTTTTTTTAATCTTTACATTGTTCAATCAAATCACCATCAGACGATTAATTTTGTGGGTCTATATTTTAGAATAAGATAACCATATTTTTCATATGATTAATTTTATTGTTCACCTTTTTATATTTTTAATGTTTATGATAATGAAAGCATATCTGTTCCACTAATTATTTAGTTGCGTCTTTGTTGCTCTTGGAACCACTTGTCAACGAAAACTTTACCAATGATATTATTATAGTCTGGTTTGGTAATGTTTATGAATTAATTTATTTGGTTACACTGAAAGGTTTATTAATGATATTTGATTGTAATTGTAAATTATAATTATTTATTTATTTATTTATTTTTACCTTTTCAGTTTGTGACAAAAAAAAAAGTGAGATTTTTTATTTATTCATAATTAAATAAAGAATATTGCTCACAAAAAGGCTATTTATAATGTATTGTCACTTTTTAACATAAAAGAAAATCGTAAAAATGTATCTCAAAGTAAATATCATTTTCTAATTATTTAAAACTCCAAGTTAATCATCACACTTTAGCAAAAGTTAAGAAAATTGTTCACTGTGTTTGGTTTAAATTTTTTGAATTTAATTTTTTGAAAATTGATTTTTTTGTTTTTTGTATTTTTTTTTTGTTTTTAGTGAATATTTTTTAAATTTTAAGCAATTTTTTTTTTTTACTTTTTTAGATGCATCTTACTTAGATGTATCTAAATAGTAAAATATTTTTGAAAAAATATTTTAAAAAATTAACAAATACACAAAAATACGAAAAATATACTGAATTTTTGTATTTTTTTTTGTATTTAGTGTATTTTTAAAGACTTTTTCACAAATATTATGCTTTTTAAGTATATTTATGTTAGGTGTGTCTAACAATTAAAAAAATTGCTTAAAGTATTAAAAAATTTTATTGAAAACATTAAAATAAGAAAAATAAAAAAGTATTTTTTTTTTTAAAATTGTTTTTAGAAAACCGAAACCAAACAAAGTGGTTAATTCTCACTTCATTTATACACATTTAAAAATTAATTTTTAATATGCAAAATTATAAGTAACATTATTTCAAATAAAAAGCAAGAAAGCAATGCTTAAAGTATATTTATAAAAATAAAATAAAATAAAATAAATTACATAAACAAATATGGAGGGATTGTCAGAAAAAAGATCTCCAAAATCTTCAAGGGCTGCTGCAGCTGCAGGCCTTGTGTGAAGTGTCACATTATATCTGTTACGTTATTATGTTTAAGAAAAATATATTAATGAGTTTTTATTTTTTTAAAGTGTCACATCATACTTATTATCGTCACATTTGAAAAAGTACACTAAAGAGAAATTATTTTTTTTAAAATAAAAATTTTGGAGTGTCACATCATACTCGTCACGTTGTTACATTTAGAAAAAGTACACTAAGGAGTTTTTAGTTTTTTTAAAGTGTCACATCATTGGAGTGTGATATTAATACATGTGATATTGGAGTATCACATTATATCTGTCACATTAATAAAATGGTATAGCTGTCTACCAAAATACTACCAAAATAAAAAATAGGACCACATGAAAAGAAACTCACAACTAATAGAACTTAACTGATCAATAAAAAAAAATTAAAACTAATTAGAGTACTTATTTGTGATATGAAATTTATTGATAAATAAGCTTATCGACAAATAACCTGATTTTGTGTTTGATAAAAAATGAAAACACGAATGTGACATGACAACTTTACATATTTATCATATTAAAGTTGTGGGTTCTGTTTAAGTGTGCAACCCCCTTAAAGTTACACACCATATTCACCATAAGTATTAACCCTTGGATTAGAAAGAAATGATTAGGACCATTGAATTATTTAATTGTGGAAAATGGAAACCTGGGCAACCGGTTAACCCTTTCGACTCTCTCTCTCTCTCTCTCTCTCTCTTCCCTCAGCAACCCTTTTTTTCTTCTCTCGCTTTTCTTCTATTCCTCTCTACTACTATTGCCATTTGTGTAACGTCACTGTGTAACACTTGATTTCCAGCAACAACTACTAGCCTTTGTTGGTTCCATTGTTGAATCTCTACACTACCCTCGATTTCCAATGACAAGATAATAAGGCATTCTCTCCAACCAAATATCACGTACGGAGCCCTGTTTCTCACTCTTTCTCTCTCTCTCTCTCTCTCTCTATATATATATATATATTCGCCTTCTCCACTTCAGTGATTTTCCCTAAACCCTAAACCCTCATTCTAACTTCAACCCCTAAACCCAAAACCCCTCAATCTACAACAATAACGTCTATCCCTTTTTCAATCGATTTCTGGATTAATTAGTTTTTTGTTGGGAAGATATAAAAAAGAAGATAAATTTTGGCCTGATTTCTAGACTAAAGAAATAGGCGATAGTAAAAGTTTTTTGTTGAAAAAAAAAGGGGTAAAATTTGGACTAATTAGTTAAATTAGAAAATAGATAATTTTTTTTGAATCTCTCATCATAATCTTAAATCAATCCAAATATGGGATAGAATACACAATTTTAATAGCATAGTTTTAATACTATCTATTGCATGGTTTATTGAATTGTTCATGTTTTAAAACATTAGATGAAATGAATCAAGATCTTGAGCAACCAACTTCCAGTTAAGTGTTAGCTGTAAATTATGCTTCCTTGTTATTTCTAGCTTTGATTCACATTTTCACTGTTAAGTGTTAAGAACTTAAACTTGTGAAGTCTTGCAAATCACGGGTTTGATAGTTTTGATTTATTTTTATTTTTTTATTGTCAATTGTTAGAAACATCCTTTTATCTATGGTCTAATTCAATAAATTTATTGAACAATTTTGGAGGAGCTTATAACCATATTCAGACTAGAAGCCTCAATACACTCAATCTTTCCATGGAGCAAACTAATTTAAATAATGAATTAAATCCTGAAATGGCATACACAAATTTAGGAAACTAATGTGTCCCTATTCCAATTATTTCTTTTCCCCTGTAAGTATAATTTACAATTTTTTATTTTGTTACTCTCTCTCTCTCTCTCTCTCTATATATATATATATATATAAAGTAGCTCTCGACGTCTTTGTGATTGTGTACATGTGTCTTTTGCTTCTTTCTCATTTGTTGAGAACTGATTATGCCAGTTTATTTTCTTATTAAAGTAGACACATGTTTGTGCTTTATTTTGCTTGCTTTTGCCATGATTTTAACTTTTTCATAATGCAAAAATCATCCATATTGTGATAAGTTTGGAAGAAATAATAGAGGAATCTAGAAGTGAAACCGAAAAACAAGAGCAAACATGTGCCACTATGCTAAATGTATTAGGGCACTAATTTAATATTTTTTTAAAAAAAAAACTTTAAGTTAACATGGGAATTGACGTTATTATTGCATTGTTTATGATGTGCATGATATGTGGGCTTAACTTGTGATTTGAGAGAGCTGACACTGGCTTCCAACTTTGTAAATTATTGATTTGAAGTTTTTTCATTTTCTATAGCTTGTATAGGGACATCTGTTTACAAGGGACATCTGTTTATGTTTCTCATTTTTCCATTTGTTAATATGTTTTTGCATGATATAGTGCTTTTGGTCCATGGTGCTTTTAGGTTTTGCTGACTATAATATTCCCCTTTTGTAGTCATAGGATTAGATGAAAACTACCTGTAAATTTGATATCAGTATCAAACAACATTCTATGTTTTTTAATTAGTCCATTTGAGAACCATTTCTAATTTTGAGGCCATTAGTGTGTAATATTGTTTGTTTTAGTGTTTTTCTAGGTCACTTGTGAAATTATATGAGTTTAATGCAAATGGATAGTGTTTAAATAATTATAATAGACATTCTTAGCTGTTCTCTGAGGTTTAAGGTCCCGTAAGATCACATTGTGAATTCTTTCAATCCTTAGTTGCACTTGGTTGGGCCAGAGTTTTAGCCTGCCTTCTACCGAATATAAAAAACATAATAGTTTCTTAACTTGCTGACGTACCAGCGAAGATAGTTAGTGTTTGTGTCACATCTTCGAATTTGAGAGGGGGCTTTCTTGTTTTTGCTTAAATTATGGGTGTGGCTCGACTTTTTGTGCCGCCTTTCGGAAAACGAATAAGTGCTACAGTATCAGACTCCCACGGTTCTGAATCTGATCTCACAAGTGCAATGTGAAATAAATAATCACCAAAGAGTCCTAATCCGGCAAATCTTTTGAAAAATCAAATTTGAATCAAATTGCTAAAAATAGACTGCTTTACCAGATACAGAGTTGCCACATAAATATTTTTTAAAAAATTTAGGAAACCCATGACTCGTGCCAAAGGCCACGTGTCCGTCATCACGAAGATTCTCTCGGCTCGAGAACTTGGGTACAAGAGGGGAAGGTCATGAATTGAGCACCCCCGCTCGTCCGATCAAAGATCGGCCTCTACTAATCATGATAAGAGTCTTATCTACATTATATGCTCTTGTTTCGGTTTATTAAGCTAGCATTACTATGTGATGCGCACACACACAAGTATAGACTAATTTGCAAAAATTAGAACATTCGATTCATGTTTGTTTTGAAAATTGTTTCGGATATATACCACTTGAAAAAGTGATCGCATATAAACATTACTCAAATTATTCCAATTCAAGCAACTAGCCTTCATCCACAAGTATTCAAGCAATTTATCATTCATGGCAAACATGCTAGACATGGCAACAATCACACACATGCAATATGCTAAAGCAAGTAAAGGCTCGCCTAATATTCCAAGCCAAAAGAGAAACTAATTAGAAAGATGCATGATTCCTAATTATGCAATATGGCTAATGTGACACATGCGATATACAATCTAAATAGGCTCGGCTACTAGCATGACATATGAATCAATTTGATAACATGCAGTCTAAGAACGTTTTCAAAGAAGCATTATACTAACAATACAAGTTAGAATGATGAACCGAGCTCAATGCATGCAAGACGATGGATGCAAACATGAAGTATGCTAAACAAAACATGATGCCCTAAACTAACCATCATAAGCTAGTAAATAAAAGGAAGAAAAGCGTAGGGCTGGAAGACATACACATTATTACAACATTGCGCCGTCACACAAGAGGTCCGAATGAACTAACTAACTAACTAATGAAAGCTAAACTGATTAATTAACTACTACAAAATGAAATGAATAAATAACTAAACTACTTAACTAATTATTACAAACCGAATTAATTAACTATTCTAGCTAACTAAAATAATTACAACATGTAACAAATTAGCTATTCTAACTAATTAATTTACAAAGCTACTATGTTAAGCACAATATTAATATTGTTACAACACGAATCCCAAGGCTCAATGGAAGGCTCATGCATGGATGCGATTTCCACTCAAAAAAATCACTGTTTCTGCTGCTGAATGCCTCTATTGCACAGTAGAACACATGCACTGATTTCCAACTCCAGACCAACTCTATTCTGCTGGGGGGTGTATACTGCTGAATTTTGCAATGGTGGTCGGCAGAGGGTCTGCCATTCACTGATGATGGTCTGCTGGCCACCAATAGTGACCTGTCGGCCATTAGTGCCTAGACTTCCCTGCTACAACAGAGGGAAAATTGTGCAGATACAGTGTATTCTCAAAGGCTTGTTTGCACAATTTACCCCTCCTTATCATGAACAAATCAAAGGAGTGGTAAGTTTGGTTCACAAACCATCAATGGAAGCAACTTCATTGCATAATGGCCTATGAACCAAAAGTGCAAATTCAATAAATATAACAAAATAAGACTCTCAAAACCACCTTCCTACCATGAAAGATCAAGGGAAGTAGTTGATAGTGAATCTTGAACCATTTTCATCACTAATGAGTATGAAACAACTCAAGACTCAAGGGTTCAATTAATGTCCGATTGAACCCTAACAAGTTATTATCTTGTATCACTTTTAATCACCAATTTTATTACTCCATTTTAGTTACCATTCAATTCTTTAATCAATTAAGTCCAAAAGTGAGTTTAAGTCCTTTAAAGGAGAGAAATGTCAAACTAAGAGTTGGCTTAAGGCATGAGAGATATATCATGCAGTTGATAATGAACCTCCAAAAAGGATTAAATCATTAAGCATGATAACCACAATCTCAAGCTTAAAATAACAATAGTTTTGAAACAACTCTCAAAGCAAAGCAAAAGCTAAGAAGGGTGGGAGGTTGCAGGGGTGATTAAGGGTGATCACAAGTAAGGAAAGCATAAAATAAATGCTATCAACTCAAATAAGATGGTGGTTAAGGCCTAAACTACCAAACTTATGAGGACAATTACACTACAAGCATGCAATACAAAGCTCAAATGCAACAAATAGCTAAGAATAGTTCTAAAACAGGTCTAAAACAGTCCTAAAACATGCAGGAATTGAGCTAACAATAGCTAAAAAAATAAGCTAAAACATGGAGCATATTAAGCTAGTAAACAAAGCATAAGGAGGGGAGGCTACCCCTCTATTTTTGGACTTCAAAACATGATTTTAGCCACTGAAATAGCTCTAAAATTCAGCATTAAAAAGCTCAAAATGAGTTAACAACAAAGTGGGAAACACAAGGGCAAAAGCCTTAAAAGCAAGGTGTAAAGAAAGGCTATCAACCCCTCTACCTGTAATGGCCTTAAACCATAAGTTTCAGCCCAAAAATATAAGTTTTAAAGAGCTTAAAAATAGCAAGAAAAGATGGAAAACAAGTGGTGTAAAGATGGTACAAAAGCAAGAGGTAGTATACCTCTTGAAGAGAAATGCTTCTGTTATGAACCACTAATTTCACACTCTCAAGTGTTTCAATAGCTCAAATTCAAGCTCAAATCACCTCAGCATGAAGCTCTCTAGGTTTGGTTTAGAGAGTTTAAGCAAATGCTATGCAAGTAGAAAGGGAGAGAGAGAATTGTAGAGAGAGGAATTTTCCAAAATTATTTCCTCACTCCTAAATGTTTCTAACCTTTTAACAATGGGGGAATGTCATCTATATATAGAAATAGATAAGCCTCAGTCGAAAATATCAAAAAAGGGACAGCTGGAGCTTTGTGGAAATAGCTGGCAAAAATATTTGGGTTTTACACTAGTGGCCGGCAGGCCAGAAATGGTGGCTTGCCATCCAAATTTGGTGGTTGGCAGCCACCTGCCGGCTACAAAAAAATCTGCTTTCAGGTCCGACTTCAAATGGGCATATCTCTCTCATCTGGACTGGGTTTTAGGTCATTCTTGAGTCTAAATTGAAGCCCTAGAAGTCTAGTTTCCAATGGAGGTATCCTTACATCTAAATTCTAAGTGTGCAAAGAGATATGCCTATTTTAGTGAAGGTTTCTCATTTCTATCTTGATCGGATTGATGCCTAACTTCAAACAGCCATATCTCCCTCATCTGGACTTGGCTTTAGGAGATTATTGAGTCTAAAATATAGCCTCGGAAGTCCAATTTCCAATGGTGGTGGCCTCACAACTAAAGTCTAAGTGTAAAAAGAGATAGAATTGATTTAGTGAAGGCTGCTAAATTATCTCTTAACAGTTTCAAGCCCAACTTCTCCCCCAACTAGTTTTCTTCCCTCTTCTCCAATTTTCTTCAACTCTAAACCTATAAATAAGAGGTTTAAAAGATTTTTCAAAAATTTCACTTCTCTTCCATTTATTTCTACTTTGTCCTTGCTCAGTTTACCGAAAAGTGCAACTTTTAATGAAATACGAGCCTCGGAACATCGTAGAAACATTTTCAAAAATATTTTGAAAGAGAGGGTTTTAAGGTCTAAAATAATTTTGGTCCAAAATGGGGTGTAAAGTTAGGTGTGGAGAAGTGGTGCCGGAATTAGCATTCCGACGGACAAGTCAGTAACCGCACTTAAGAATACTTATATTCTAAGTTAAGCACTACAATTCTCACATACCTCTTTCTGGCTGATGTTCTTCTATTTATATCTTTTCTCCTATGGGCCTCGGGATTAGGTCCATTTCCAACTCATATTCGGCACATCTTATAATAGACCGACCGTTACTCGGCCCCTTGCCTAATCGGCTATTTGGTCGAATAGGGTTGGATCTAAACATGCGAGCCAATTGCCGAGTGCCTTGAATCTCGACTCTCTGAGATTCGACTATCCGGAATCTCTACGACTTCCTCTTCTCGGCCTCCACAATTACCCCCCAAGCACTCCCCTAATGACAGTTGGCTGGAATGTTTGGATTCGAACTCGAAGAGTCAGAGCCGAAATTCGGCGGCTGATTGTATTCCAATGCAAATGTCTGTACACACACTTTCTGGTTATGTTTTCAACTTCCCGCCTCTTCGTACGTTTCTATTTATTGTGATTTGAAATTTCGACGTATTTTCAAATGCATACATGCTTTTAGACGCCCGTCGCTGGATTGCCTTCCGAACTACCTCTGCAACTTACTACTCTTCTCTATCTCCTTCGCCTCTTGTAAGTTCTCTCATTCTCTGCTTTGTTTTTGTTTTGGCTTAACATAATCCTATTGGCTGGGGGAATGGCAAAACATTTGAAAGATCTCCTCTCACCTGATCGAATTTCTGGCTTCCGATGCCATTTTTCCATTCTTGATGATGTTCATCTATCATTTGTGGCAGACGGCACCCTCGATATGGAGAGGGTTGATGAGACCACGATCGTCTTCCCTCTTCTATCAATCGCAGAGGGTGGGGTCCGTTTTCCCCTTCAGCCTCTCTTTAGGGCCGTGCTTTGCCATTGGGGGTTAATCACTTCCCAACCCAACATCAACTTCTATAGGATCATGATAGGGGTTATCGCACTAAATCGCTGCCTTAGGCTTAACCTTGGCATTCCCGCTATTCGGCATTGCTACACCTTGGCCAAGTCTTCTGGTCGGCACAGACGTTATTTCCTTAGGGCCAAAGACACCGACCATCAACTAGTGACTATGCTTTCCAGCTCTGGGAAGCGAGTCGATGATGTTATGGTCGTCATCCCAGGAAACTGGGAATTCGGCGAAGGTGAGGATCGCCTTGATCGTATTCCTAGACGGAGGGGCGAACCAGGTGGCCGAGTATCTTCTTTTATTTATTTACTTGTTATATTTATTAAACTTTATTTTCGGGACCTCATGGTTTTGCTTTTGCAGGAAACGATTTGAAGAAAGTCTTGATATCGATCGACGACGCCGTCCTTTCGGGAATCAAGACTGCGCTTAAGTATTTCGGCCGACCGAGTCTTCAGAAGCAAGGGAGGGCGCCCCACGTTTTGTTTCACTATGAGCTGACTTATACAACCTTTTCGACGGCGGAGAACATTCCAATTTTGGAGGGTGAGGAGTTTCTTATCGCCCTTATCTTGACTGATTTCAAAAATTTGAAGCAAATCGGTCGCGAGGGATCAGATTCAGAGCGACCGAAAATAGCTGAGGCCACTGAGTCAGACCAATCCGAAACTGAGGTTGACGAGGCTTTGAAGTTAGTATTTGAAGAAGCCGGCCTCAATTCGGTAATCCTCCGTCCACTTCGAGTTGGGAGGACCGTCCGCTCGACGATATTTTTCACGGTTTAGAGGACCTTCTCGGCGCGCTCCCAGAAGATATGGCTAGGTTGAGCCTCACTAAACTTGCCAAGAAGGCAAACGTGGAAAGGATGGCCGCGCGGCGAAGGGCAGAGGAGATTCGGGCTGCCGAATCTCAGTCCCAGACCTCCTTGCCTGTTATTGAGAGGACGACAAAGAACAGAAGTACCGAGGCAGAACCTTTTGTGCAGGCAAGTGTAGAAGCTGAGCAAAGGGTGAAGAAACGCCCTGCCGATGTCAAGGCCGGCTTAGAAGAACGTGCCGACAAACGACCTCGTTTGGAGGTGTCGGATGTGATCATACCTTTTGTTATCCAGCCTAAGATAAAGAATATGCCAATCTCCTTTGATGCTTCGGTGATCAAAGATCCAGCAGTTGCAGTCAGCTTGGCGACGTCCGTTTCACTGCCTGCTGACAAGGCGACTTTTCGGGCAAAACCGGATCTGGTTGCAATTGAGTTGGCTGCGCAATTAGCTCTTTTGGTGTATATCTACACTTTGTATTTTCTCTTTACGCAAATATTATTTTGCTTTTATCTTCCTGTTTTGCAGGCCGTCGGAAGAATAGCCGACATGGGTCATCGCTATCACGATGTTGTCGAGCTAATTGGCCGTTTACAAGTGGAGGTTGAGGGCCAAAGGAGTAGGGCGCAGACGGAGGGCGTCCGTGTCGAGGCCGAGATGGAGAGAGCCTGCAATGCTGAAGAATTAAGATCGGTCGCCAAGAAGGGGCGGATGCGAGCGACAACGTGCTTAAATTGGCCCAGGAGGCGATCTCTAAATTGGAGGCTGGGTTGGAAGAGATGAAGGCGGCGAAGGAAACTGCTGACCTGAAGGCTTCCAGCGCATTTGACACTGGGAGAAAATCTGCTTTTGATGAATATGTAGGCGAAGTCCCCAAATTTGAGAATCGGGGATTTAAACACGGCTGGCTCAAAGCCCTTGTTGCTGCTGATGTGACATGGGCTACGCCAATTTCATACGAGCAAGTGAATGTTGAGCCCCTGGAGTCTAACTCCGAGGACTAATTTGGGCGGCTTTTGTTGTTGTTGTTTTTTTTTCTTCTAGGATTTGCATGTAATTTTCAGCTTTTTACAGCTTTTTGTCTAGTAATTTTCACATGTAAAATGGTTACAATTTGTGCCCAATTTACTTAATGAAAATTCATTTTATACTTTGCTGTTACTAATGAACGGAATTGTTTGGTTGCTGTTTTGGATAAAACGTTTTGTATACGTGCCGACTACATGATTAGGCCGTTTAAAAACCAAAAATCAGTACATGAAGTGGCTGTGGCACACTTTGATTGGCATGGGCTAAGATGCTTGGCAGGTTAGATTAATAATCTACCCTTGCCCCAGCCAGTGAATGGACTTCAAGGCATTCGCCCATAATCACCGTTTAGATAATTAGGCCGTTTAAAAAGCCAAAAATCAGTACATGAAGTGGCTGTGGCACACTTTGATCGGCATGGGGCCAAGATGCTCGGCCGACTTGATTAATAAATCTGCCCTTGCCCTAGCCAGTGCATGGACTTCAAGGCATTCGCCCATAATCGCCGTTTAGATAATTAGGCCGTTTAAAAAGCCAAAAATCAGTACATGAAGTGGCTGTGGCACACTTTGATCGGCATGGGCCAAGATGCTCAGCCGGTTAGATTAATAAATCTGCCCTTGCCCCAGCTAGTGCATGGACTTCAAGGCATTCGCCCATGATCGCCGTTTAGATAATTAGGCCGTTTAAAAAGCCAAAAATCAGTACATGAAGTGGTTGTGGCACACTTTGATCAGCATGGGCCAATCTGCTCGGCCGGTTAGATTAATAAATCTGCTCTTGCCCCAACCAGTGCATGGACTTCTAGGCATTCGCCCATAATCGTCGTTTAGATAATTAGGCCATTTAAAAAGCCAAAAATCAGTACATGAAGTGGCTGTGGCACACTTTGATCGACATGGGCCAATCTGCTCGGCCGGTTAGATTAATAAATCTGCCCTTGCCCCAGCCAGTGCATGGACTTCTAGGCATTCGCCCATAATCGTCGTTTAGATAATTAGGCCGTTTAAAAAGCCAAAAATCAGTACATGAAGTGGCTGTGGCACACTTTGACCGGCATGGGCCAAAATGCTCAGCCGGTTAGATTAATAAATCTGCCCTTGCCCCAGCCAGTGCATGGACTTCAAGGCATTCGCCCATAATCGCCGTTTAGATAATTAGGCCGTTTAAAAAGCCAAAAATCAGTACATGAAGTGGCTGTGGCACACTTTGATCGGTATGGGCCAATCTGCTCGGCCGGTTAGATTAATAAATCTGCCCTTGCCCCAGACAGTGCATGGACTTCAAGGCATTTGCCCATAATCGCCGTTTAGATAATTAGGCCGTTTAAAAAGCCAAAAATTAGTACATGAAGTGGCTGTGGAACACTTTAATCGGCATGGGGCGAGGGCATTTGGAGACTGCCAAAAGCGTTAATGAAATTTCCTCGGGGTCGCTGCATGCCTACGAATAAATGGGGTGAGCTCGAACCAGTGGGTCCACTTATTCTTATTCAGACTCGATTTGAACTAGCTTGGGGCGAGGGCGAATGTCAAACAGACTGTTCTTTAACAGCAGAGGAGAGGGACAAATGCTGGCTGAGCTAGATACTGCGATGAATCGCAGCGGCCAGCCTGCGCGTGCGGGAGGAAGGGCGTCCAAGGAAAGTGAAAAACCGTCAACCTTCAAGCCGTCGAAGCAGATCACCCCGAAGAAAGAAGCATCAACGGGGAAGCTCCCTGCGACCACGACTGAGGAATGAGTCAAACGTGATGCCACGACCATTGAGTTTTGCGGTGTTCGTGGGGAATAAACCGATGACTGAGGCAGATTCCATCGTCAATGATCCGGGTGTAGCGGTCGAGTTCGCCCGACAAATCTTTCCACCGGAAGTCCAACAATCGATGGTTGGATGACGCGATTTCGAAGTGTTTCGAGAAGGAATTCATGGGGCGGTGAAGGGGCTGTACACCGCCTATGAAGTCGACATGTGTCTGCGCGCTGCGCGGCGGGAGATGGAGAAAATGGACGAACGGGTCCGCAGTTTGGAGGCTCATGCGGAGAAGGCGGAGGGCAAGCTTAGGGAGCTTAGAAAGGTTAAAGTCGCCGATCCACATGCGGCGGGTCAATCTGACCCAATTGTGGACGAGAGGGTGATCCAACGGTTATTGAGTCATGCCATTGCCGACCGAGAAACGGCAGGAATGTTTGTCGTAGCAAATGCGAAGGCCAAGGGTTACGAGGAGGGTTTCCATGCTGGCTGAAAAGTTGGAATCGACAAAACGAAAGAGACACTTGCTGAGGAGGTCTGCTGATGCGAGAATTGCGGCTTTAAGCATGGTTGGCTTGTGGCTCTTCAGGCCGCGGAGGCTCTCCGAATGAAGGGTGTCAATTTTGACTTATGTGATCGGGATCATCGTGATCGTTTGCCCTTTTCCGCCTTTGAAGTTGAAAAGAGTGATGATAAGGGAGACGTCGAATAAAAATATTCGTTATAAATGTTAAAATGCGGATCGCGTCTAAGATTATGTAATTATTGGTTGGTCGAATAAAAAAGCATTTTATTTTCAATTTTTTGTTATAAGTTTTTTTCGGCACACACATGGTTGCATGCGTTTTATTATATAAATGTTTAAATAAACATATTCCAGCCGATTGAATGGACATTGTTCGGCTTGATTTAATCAACATCATTGTGTTATCGACCCAAAGATGTCATTCGCCGATGGGGCTCCGAATTCGGAGACTTGAATTGGCCAATCATGATATCCACGAAGGGCGCTCCGAATTTGGAGGCTTTATTGGCCCAAAGATGTTATTCGCCGATGGGGCTCCGAATCTGGAGACTTGAATTGGCCAATTGTGATATCCATGAAGGGCGTTCCGAATCCGGAGACTTAAATTGGCCAATCGTGATATGCACGAAGGGCGCTCCGAATTCGGAGACTTGCATTGGCCGATCATGATATCCACGAAGGGCGCTCCGAAACCGGAGGCTTTATTGGCCCAAAGACACCATTCGCCGATGGGGTTCTGAATCCGGAGACTTGAATTGGCCAATCGTGATATCCATGAAGGGCGCTCCGAATCCGGAGGCTTTATTGGCCCAAAGACGTCATTCGCCGATGGGGCTCCTAATCCGGAGACTTGAATTGGCCGATCGTGATATCCACGAAGGGCACTCCGAATCCGAAGACTTGAATTGGCCAATCGTGATATGCACGAAGGGCGCTCCGAATCCGGAGACTTGCATTGGCCGATCGTGATATCCATGAAAGGTGCTCCAAATCCGGAGGCTTTATCTGCCTAAAGACATCATTCGCCGATGGGGCTCCGAATCCGGAGACTTGAATTGGCCCATCGTGATATCCACGAAGGGCGCTCCGAATCCGGAGGCTTTATTGGCCCAAAGAGGTTAATCGCCGATGGGGCTCCGAATCTGGAGACTTGAATTGGCTGATCGTGATATCCACGAAGGGCGCTCCGAATCCGGAGACTTGAATTGGCCAATCGTGATATGCACGAAGGGCGCTCCAAATTCGGAGACTTGCATTGGCCGATCGTGATATCCACGAAGGACGCTCTGAATCCGGAGGCTTTATCGGCCCAAAGACTTCATTCGCCGATGGGGCTCCGAATTCGGAGACTTGAATTGGCCGATCGTGATATCCACGAAGGGCGCACCGAATCCGGAAACTTTATCGGCCAATCATGATATCCACGAAGGGCGCTCCGAATCTGGAGACTTTATCAGCCAATCGTGATATCCACGAAGGGCACTCCGAATCTGGAGACTTGAATTGGCCAATCGTGATATCCACGAAGGGCGCTCTGAATCCGGAGGCTTTATCAGCCCAAAGACGTCATTCGCTGATGGGGCTCCGAATCCAAAGACTTGAATTGGCCGATCGTGATATCCACAAAGGGCGCTCCGAATCCGGAGGCTTTATTGGCGAATCGTGATATCTACGAAGGGCGCTACGAATACGGAGACTTTATTGGCGAATCGTGATATCCACGAAGGGCGCTCCAAATCTGGAAACTTTATCGGCACATCTTTGAACTAGATTCTGTAGTAGGTGAATGAGAATCTTTGTATATAGAAAAAGAGATATACATAGCGAACAGTTCGGAACAAGCATCATGTCCCTCAAGTCGGCTTAATGATAAAATTTGCGTAAATGCGTGGAATTCCAGGGTCGCGGCGGACTCCTTCCTGACATGTCTTTGAGCCGATATGCCCTTACTCCGGTGATTGAATTAATCTGGTAGGGACCGTCCCAGTTAGGACCCAATTTTCCATCGGCCGATTTTCTGTCAGCCGGAAGCACCTTCTTTAGGACCAATTCCCCTAGTGAGTAGCGGCGCAGCTGAACCCATTGATTGTATGACTTTGCCAGCTGCTGCTAGTACCGTGCCATTGAAGCAAGGCCTCGGTCTCTTCGTTCTCCGATTAGAATCAAGTCCAAAGCCAGCATCATGTCGTTTCGGCCCGTATCAAAAACTTGCGACTTGAGTGTTAGGTGGCCGATCTCCAGGGGTAAGATTGCCTGGGTTCCAAAGCATAGGGCAAATGGCGTTTCTCTAGTTGATTTTCTCGGTGTAGTTCGATAATGAGCCCACAATACACTCGGCAATTATTCGACCTATTTTCCTTTGGCTTTTTCCAATCTTTTCTTGATGCCGTCCAAGATGGATTTATTAGAGGCTTTGGCTTGGCCATTGCTTTGGGGGTAAACCAGCATAGAAAAGTAAGGCCGAATACCATATTTGCTGCATAGCTTTTGGTACACGCCACAATCAAACTGGGTGCCGTTGTATGAGATAAGAGCTCTGGGAATACCAAATCGTGTTATGATGTTCCTCCACACAAAACGCTTAACGTCAGCATCTCGGATGTGTGTTAATGCCTCCGCTTCAACCTATTTCGTGAAGTAATCTGTTGCAACGATCAGGTATCGTTTATTCCCTAGGCCCTCGACAATGGTCCTACGATGTCAAGCCCCCATTGGGCGAACGACCAAGGACTGGTGATAGAGTTTAACTCTTCAGCAGGTAGATGGTTTAACGGGGAGAATTTCTGGCACTGTTCACACTTTTTTGCATAACACTTGGAGTCCGCTCTCGGTATCGGCCAATAATACCCATGCGTGATAGCTCGATGGGCCAAAGAGCGTCCGCTAGAATGGGCTCCACAACTGCCTTCGTGTATTTCGGTCAGAAGCTCTCCGACTTTGTCCGGGTGCACACATTCCAAATATGGGCCGAAGAATGACTTTTTATAAAGCCTTCCTTGCGGATCCAGGTAGTATCGCATGGCTTTGTTTCGCAGCTTGTGTGCTTCTTTCTTGTCCTCTGGGAGCTGTTCAGAAGATAGGAATACAACAATGGGATCCATCCAACTTGGTGCAGATTCGACAACGTTGATTTGGACTTCCTTCGGAGGGCCAATGCTTGGCTCTGGGATAAATCCTACTTCGATGGTCCATTTAACCTCTGAATTGATTGCGGAGGCTAGGCAAGCCAAGGCATCTGCATGGGTGTTTTGATTACGTGTTATCTGGTTCAACTCATGATGGTCAAATTTTGCCAACAGGGAATTGGCCGTTTTCATGTAGGCCACCATACGGTCGTTTCTTGCCGCGTATTCCCCCTTTAGCTGATTGATCACCAGTTTTGAGTCACAAAATACAAGCAGACGACGAGCACCCAGAAGATGCGCGTTCCGTAAACTGGCTAAAAGGGCTTCGTATTCGGCTTTGTTATTTGATGCTTCGAAGCCAAGCTTGACGGCCTGCTCAATTATTGCGCCGTCGGGGGTCATGATTACAACTCCAGCTCCGCTGCCCCGTTGATTGGACAATCCATCACAATACAACTGCCAAATGTCCCCAACATAAATCCTCCAGTTCATCTTTGGTCGAATTTCATCTGACTTGGAGTTGGTGACATCAGACTTGAAGTCAGCAAGGCCCCTAGTGAATTCGACGATGAAGTCGGCAAGCACCTGTCCCTTGATTGAGGTTCTGGGTAGAAATTGAATATCGTACTGGCCAAGTTCCAGAGCCCACTTTGATACACGTCCAGATGCTTCCGCACTACGTAGTACTGATCGGAGGGGATAATCTGTCAGCACCCCAATGCTATGCCCCTGGAAGTAATGCATGAGCTTTCTTGCCGCCATAACTAGGGCTAGGATGAGCTTTTCCAGTGAAAGGTAGCGTGTTTCGGCATCAACCATTGCCTTGCTCACATAATATATGGGCCATTGCTTCCCCAGATCTTCCTTTATCAATATGGCGTTGACGGCTAGGTCAGAAACTGCCAGGTACAAAATGAGCAGGTCGCTAGCAGAAGGTGTTGTCAGGAGTGGTACTGAGCGGATGTAGGTCTTCAGGCCATTGAAAGCAGCTTTGCACTCGGCGGACCATTCAAAGGCCTTGCCCTGCCGTAGTGTATGAAAGAATTGTCGGCAGCGATCTATGGATCGACTTATAAACCTATTGAGTGCGGCAGCCATCCCTATCAACTTTTGGACCTCCTTTACTGAACGAGGGGAGCTGAGCTCCAGGATTACTGTGATTTGCCTTGGGTTGGCTTTGATTCCTCGGTGGTTGACAATGTAGCCCAAAAATTTGCCAGAGCCGATACCAAACGCACATTTGGAAGCATTCAACATCATTTCATATTTGCGTAGGATGGCGAATGTCTCTTCCAGATCGGCTATATGGTTCTGCTCTTCTTTGGATTTGACCACCATATCGTCAGTGTATACTTCCATAGTTTTGCCGAGTTTCTCCTTGAACATGGTGGTGACCAGTCTCTGGTAGGTTGCCTCCACATTCTTCAACCTAAAAGGCATTACCTTATAGCAATAGGTTCCTCTTGGGGTGAGGAATGCAGTTTTCTCTTAGTCCTTTGGGTGCATAGCGATTTGATGATAACCTCTATAGGTATCAAGGAAGCTCATACACTGATGGCGCACCGTAGCATCTACAAGCTGGTCTATCCTGGGAAGAGGAAAACAATCCTTTGGGCAGGCTTTGTTTAGGTCTGTGACGTCGACGCACACTCGCCAAGTCCCATTTTTCTTCTTTACCACCACCGTATTAGAGAGCCATGTAGGGTAGGTCACTTCCCTAATTGCTCTGGCGTCAAGCAGCCTGTCAACCTCCTCAACAACGGCGACAGTGTGCTTTGTGGCTGACCGCTGGCTTTCCTAAATGATCGACTTACACTTAGGATCGACATTCAAATGGTGCTGTGAAACTGACAGATCTATACCAGGAATCTCGTACGGAGTCCATGCAAAGATATCGAGGTTGCTGAGCAGGAAAGACATTAGCTGCCGTTTGTCGGCCTGATGCAAGGAGGCGCCGACCATGAAGAACTTGTCGGGGCTTCCATCGATTTGAACTCGTTCTAAATCTTCTGTTGCCTTTTCATTTGGAGGCCGCCCAACATCGTTGAGGCTTTCTCGATCCGACAACTCAATGGAATTCACCTGTAGTTCCTTTGGCGTTTTCTCAGCAAGGAGATAACATGCTTGTGCCGATTTCTGGGAGCCACAGATTTGCTCAATACCGCATTTTGTCGGGAAGCAGAGCAGCTGATGATAGGTGCTGGGGACAGCTCGCATAGTATGCAACTAGGATCGCCCCATGATGAGATTATACTGCGATGGCAGTTTGACGACCAAGAATCCCACATCCACTGTTTGGGTACCTACTCGTACGGGAAGTCTGATTTTTCCCAACGGGTACTTTGGATTGGCATTGAAGCCGAATAGGGGGTAAGGGGCCAGAGAGAGATCGGATTCGGAGAAGCCAAGTTTGGTGAATGTCTTGTGGTACATAATCTTCGATATGCTCCCTGGATCATTGAGTACGCGCTCAACGGTGAATCGGTTCACGCGCAACTCAATTATCAAGGGATCAATATGGGGCAATGTTACTCCGGCCAAATCTGAATCATCGAAAGTGATAACCTCGGCTTCATGGGGCCGTTTAGCCGGAGTGAGTTGCTCTTGAGGGTTAGACTTTGACTGAATTGCGTGCACTGCCGATGACATTGGCAGGCTGTATATCATGTGGATCGCACAGAGCGAACGTGAATCTTGTGCCAAGGCTATTGCTTGGGTTGGGTTGCCTTTTCGGATGTACTGTTGTAACCGGCTGTCTTGTACCAATTTATCGTCGTACAGGGTGAATGACGGTGCTTTGAATTTTTTGGGAAGCACTGTCTTTGCGATCTGTCGCGGAAAAGGATCGTCTTGATCGTCATCCGAGCTGTTTCTTCTTTGCTTACACCTTGTACGAGGACTCTCTTCAGAAGAACTGGTAATTTCAGATCGTCCCTTCTTCTTGAGCTCTATGGATGATGAGTCGGAGTTGCTATTAGTATCTTGTTGTCAAGTTCGAGATCGTCGACCAGCTGCCCTCACGGGTCGTTCTGGGCCTTAATATGCAGCTTGTTTGGACTTCTCCACCTCCAAGGCCAAATCTTGATGGAGATGTTCGTTCTCTGCAATCATGTTCTCCAATCTTTGTTCATTTTGTTATGCTTGTTCCGGGATCGCTTGCATTGCGTCGTGCTCTGAAGTCGAGGGTGAGGCAAAATTCAAGGCACGTCTTGCGGAGAAAGTCTCTGTTCCAAGCATGGTTATTGGAGTGGTTGCATCTTGCGGTATAGGGTCAACAGTGACTGTCGGAGGATCTTCCGTCACGCTCGCCATGGATGTGTTTGAGTATTCCCACAGACGGCGCCAATTGTGGAGAAGTGGTTTGGAAATACTCTTCTGATCCTGGGGAACGCTTGAGATCGTCTTCCGGTCACCTGAAAAGGAATATGCACTCCGGCGGGAGTGCTGGAATTAGCACTCCGACAGACAAGTCGGTAACCACACTCAAGAATACTTATATTCTAAGTTAAGCACTACAATTCTCACATCCTTCTTTCTGGCTGATGTTCTTCTATTTATATATTTTCTTCCATGGGCCTCGGGATTAGGTCCATTTCCAACTCGTATTTGGCACATCTTATAATAGACCGACCTTCACTCGGCCCCTTGCCTAATCGGTTATTTGGCCAAATAGGGTTGGATTTGATCATGTGAGCCAATTGCTGAGTGCCTCGAATCTCGACTCTCCAAGATTCGACTATCCGGAAACTCTACGACTCCCTCTTCTTGGCCCCCACATTAGGATTTAGAAGCTCTTCTTGCTGAAGAAATCGAACATTTGCATAACATAACTTTCACCATCAAGTGATCAATCAGTGGCGCCCAAGTCTTAAGGGCGGTCAAAAATGAGGTGTTTACAGTTGCCTCTCTTTGGCAGAACTCGAAGTAATGAAATGGCGTGAGTGAATGTCAAAGCCCGAAGACGATCCATTTTGACAAGGCCATAAGACTTGGGCAAACAAACAAATGCAGATGCAGTTGGTTGAACCCGAGGGTTGCTTTCATATCCCTTTGCAAGGAATCAAACCAGCGTAATTTGGGGGCGGAATGCAAAATGATGCACAATGTAACAAAACAATGTAAATACAATGTAACGAAATAATCAAACCACAATCAGTGCAAAACCACACAAATACCACAAATGGATGGAGATGCAAAATCAAACTACGTTTTATATAGAAAAAAAGTGGGCACAACCAAACGACGCCTAACACAGGCTAAGTGCCTATATCCTTAATACTGGCCTCAGCGCAACATGGATGCTTACACATAACAGAACCATGTTTTAACGTGAAAAGGGTGCGAGCACATGCAAAACTATGTTTTTCGCAGAAACATAAAGAGTACAAGTAATTGGGTGGTATGATATAAGTAAGGAATTATCTGCTGGGAAAAGATAATGATTCTAAATGCTGAATGAAACAAAACAAAGTACAATGCAATGGATGTAGTGAATAAGGCATAGGTCGAACCACATCTTTCTTAGAAAAGGTATGGACACAAAACAGACCATGCCTAACACAGAAAAGGTGTTGACACCCTCAATACTGGCCTCAGCACAGCATGGGTACTTACACATGACAGATCCATGTTTCAACAAAGGAAAGGTATGAGCACATACCAAACTAAGCTTAACATAGAAAAGATGCAGGTGATAAAAATGGATAATATAGTAAATGCATGAGATAGATGCTATATGCAATGTAATAGACAGTTAGCTGGGAAGTAAAAGTACCTTTACAGGGGCAGTTGGCTATGACTCGCCTTATGCTGCTGGGGATTTTCCTCTTCTTCTCAGTTTTAAGACTTTCTCCTTCATCTTGCACGAATCACGGGTACTACTTTTCTTCCTGGCTATGTTTGCAACTTTCCCTATTCTCCAACAGGGTGATAGACTAGGTTAGTTCAGTATGGGGCTGGCATATAGATTTCAAGCCGAGGATACACCTCGGGGTATTTAAACCAGACTTTAGTCTTGGAAATTCTGAACCTTTGCGTTCTAGGCCTCACCATTCGAACTCTAGTTTCCACCGTCTCAGTTGATCTCCTAGGAACTCACTACAAACAAGCTAGGTGGCTATACTAGATCACCTGAAGCCGTTCGGGCATGACAAACACCAAAGGAATTGCACCTTTAGAGGATTTAAGGTCTCCTAAACCTAGTGAGTGCACACTATAGTGCGGGGGGAAGTGCACAAGACAGTGCTATATAGGTACACAAGACAGTGTGATGCAAGTTGCACAAGACAGTGTGATATGGGTGAATACGTAGGATAGCACAATGCAGGTGCACAAGACAGTGTGAATGAGGGTACACAAGACAGTGCGATATAAGTGCACAAGACAATGCGATGCAAGGTGCACAAAATAGTGCAATGCAAGTGAATGCATGAGACAGTGTTGCAGAAGGTGCAATATGGGTTAAATGCACAAAACAGTGCGATGCAAGTTTGCACAAGACAGTGCGATACAAGGTGAAATGCACAAGATAGTGCGATGCAAGGGGCATAAAACAGTGCGATATAGGGTAGAATGCACAAGATAGTGCGATATAAAGTGCACAGAAAAATGTGATACAAGGTGAAATGCACAAGATAGTGCGATACAAAATGCATAAGACAGTGTGATACAGGGTGCACAAAATAGTGCGATGCAAGCTTGAATGGTATGCAGAGGAAAATGAGCAGTACATAAAGTAGTGCATTATGTATATTATGAAATAAGTGTAGGGCAACTTGTCACAACTCATTGAAATATAACACAAAAAGAGGTAACTCGACAAAGCTGTGTTAAGTGCAGAACAAAGTCAAGAGCAAGAGCAACCAATCACGCAGTTTAACTCAACCAGAGTATAGAAGCATGTAGGCATAATACAAAACACATGTATTAATCAAAGGGAAGATGACAATCCCAAGAGAGTTTTGAAATGGTCGAAGACAACTTTCGAAAGCTGAATCATATCTGAATCAACATGGGGCTAAACTACCCTAATCCAAGGAAAAGTGCCCAACAAATGGCACTGAGTGGATGGGGAGAAAGGTAGGTTAATGCCTCTTGTTCAAATGATGACTCGATTAGATACACTGAAAATTGCCCCTAGTGTCTAGTCATTGGCCACTGGTTGGGTTCATGCCCCTTGTTCGATGGATGGCCTGATCAGATGTATTGAAAATTGCCCCTAGTGTCCAGCCACTGGCCACTGTTTTCAACATTATGCAGGCACATGTAATGGGGATCATCAGATCTTGGAATAGTTGTCAACCAATCAGACTCATGCTTCTCTTCTAACATATTGAGAACTTACTCCAGTCCCCTCCGAAGCAGGGACAGATTCCTCATATACACTTTGCAATGATTATGAACGTGATGCCACTTGTATGGGCACTCTCAGGTCGTTTATGAATTCCACGCATGGACTTGTTTTCAAGTTTGAAGCAAACATTCATTTATGGAATTTAGGCAATGCCACTCTGTTGAACTTTGAGCGACAAACACACTATGGTGACTCGATGAAGAGCATTGACTAAGACAAACACGTTATGGTGACTCAATGAAGAGCACATACTGAAACAAATACTAGGCATGATATAACAGAACTCACAACTAACCCAAAAGCATAAAAAAGAGTTAAGGTAACTGATCATTCATAGTGCCCCCAGTATTACTTATGATCCCTTTAAAACTCAATTTCAATTTATGTTTTGTTCAAGATAGAGATTCTACTGATAAGTTCAAGTATCGAAAATTGCTCCACTTGTTGATTCAAGTTAGTTCTTTCTTACTCAGCGCAAGTAAATGATATGCACAACAGTCGATGTAGCTCATGGATTGATGCGAAGCTGGCGACGTGAATTGGGCAAGATGATTGAGTTGAGATGGATGAGATAAATATGGTTAAGACCGAACTTCAGGATGAAGTTTCCTGCGTATCCTATGAATGGGAATCAGGTCAATGTAGTTCATGGCAAAGGTTCACTTAGGTGTTGACACTCTCCTTTTAGCGCTCTAACTTTTGCCAAAATCGCCTCTTCGAGGTTTTCAACCTTGCGAGCTATTTTTTTTTGGATTTCTCATTTTTCATGCTTTAACTTTTGCCTGGGTCGCCCTTTCAGGTTTTCGGCCTAGCGAGCCTCTCAAGGATAATGTTACAATATTTGTGGTGAATTTGATTCGTAGTCATCCTTACCCTAACACTTGAAACTGGCTTCATCTTGATTTGACCTTGGCTCTCCATTCTTTTATGCATGCATTCTTCCTTTCTTTTTCTCCATTTTCAGAGTTGGTTCTTCTCGCAAGGTGGCACCTTCTTGTATTGGCTTCCTCGAATTCAGACAGAAGTTTCCTTCCTCACAGTTGATTGGATTTCATTCCAATAGATGCCCCTGGCTTAATGGTTGACTTTTTTTTTTTTTCTCTTTCTTTTGTTTTTCTTTTTTTCTTCTTTTATCATTTCTCTTTCTTTTTCTTCTTTTTTCTTTTTTCTTTCTTTCCGAAATAATGAAAACACCAGGGGAGAAATTCTATGATGTGAGGTCTGAAAGTCGCCTTGTACTTGCAGGTCTGAAAGCTGCCTTGTGCTTGCCAACATGATCGACTAACGATGAAGAGAATCCCCAAGAGAATGTAGAATACCATGCACAATTCTGAACCTATCTTCACAAGTTTTGCAAAAGAAACAACTTAAAGTTTTTTAAATCATGAATGGCTTTATGCCGATAAGTCCAGAATTCACTCAAACCATTTAGGGGATCCTTTTCAATAGTCAAGCTTATTAACAGAATCTCATTCAAAAACATAAATTCAAAACAAATTCAAAGCCTTTTTCTATTTGTAAAAAGTCACACATGCATCACTATAGGCACAATAAAATGATTAGAAACTTGACTCTCACTTTCTTATAAAGATGAAGACCTGAGGGTACACGAGAGCGACTCAAAGGAAAAGACTCAACTGACGCAACAACGCAAGAAAAGATAAAGAAAATAACACTCACAACACAATTATTTACAGGACACAACTCAAAACAAAATAAAGCATTTTTTTAGACAAAAGGGGTTTTCCTTCTCCAAGTCCATCTACAGAATTTCAAAAACAACTTCAAGTAGCCTACAGGAAGGTCCAGACCTGCCTTCAATTCAGTAATACACATCCACACCCAGAAAGATTGATTTTTGACTTTCAAATCAGGTCTCACAGATTGAATCTCACAATCACGTTGCCCCCACACATCTTCTTGATCGAAACAATTGCTGTTTCACACCATGTCCCTAGTTCAGAAGGTCTTTCCAAAGTGCTTTCGACAATTACCCTAGCTGAGACTGAAATTCATCATTCCAACCACCAGTGTTGGCATCACTACTTCATCAAGCTTAAACTCACCAAGATCGAGTAAACTTTCCATCTCTTCAAAGATTTTGTTCCTTTTTCTTAGATCGGAATCAGAAGATTCAAGAATGAACAAGGTAGGTTTGGGCTCATTGGCGGGTATGATGTGATGGCTAGGGTAATGGTTGGTTGGTGGCAAGCTGTGGGTAGGTTTTAGGTTATGGAGTGGCAATCTATTGCGGTCAGGGAGAGGGTTATTGACATCTTTGGGATTTTCAGGTGGGGTGATGACTTTGTTGTCAATCAAGTCTTGAATTTCATGGTGAAGGCAAAAACAACGGTCAGTATGGTGACCGCACTGCTGATGGAATGTGCAATATTGGGTAGAGTTATGTGTAGGTGGGAGAGGATTAGGGAGAGGTTAAGGATTGAGCAGTTTGGGATACCCTTTCTCCATCAGTACCTTCAATGCACATGTTAGGCTGATATGGAGTTGGGTGAAGGTTCGTCTTTTGGAGGAGGAAACATTAGGTTTAGAAACATTGGCAAAAGGGGCGGCGGGTGTTGGTTGAGTATTCATGGGCTTCGGATTGGAATTAGGATGGGTGTTTCTGGTGAAGCATCCATTTCCATTGTTTGCTCCCTGATTCAAAATGCTCTCATCCTGAGCGACAAAAGTGTTATCCACAGTCTTTGCAACAACTTCAAGCACTTGTTGCTTCTTCAACCCTTTGACCTTCAAAGTCTTAATAGCCCACTGAAGTTGTGTATAAAGATCATACTTGTCCTAGCTTTGTTCTTGCCACTTGCTTTTGCTTGGCCAAGGGATTGGATGGCTATATCGAAGCGAGGCATATTTGTTGTTGCTCTGTCGTCACCTAGACTTGAGATTGTTTTGGGTTGGCCCTTTTCAACAGCAGCTCATCCCAAGATTAGGGAGTTTTTTGATGGGATCGAAACCCCAAATGTTAAATCTTCCACCATTCCTTGAAGCTCTTCAATCATTCCCAATATCTTAGCAGTAGTGGGTTTGGCTGTTTGGCGCTCTTGGCATATTCAAACCGGATTGGGTGCATCCATCATGTACAAATCATTACTTTCTAGAATGAACACCTCAGGCTTGGGTAAATGGGCTGGGGTGATGTATATGTTAGGGTTAAAGGTAGATGATAGTGTATAGATGAGGTTAAGATGAGGAGGAGGTATTTGGTCACGAATGGAAAGTGGATTGGTGGTAATATTGGGGTCTTACGGTGGAGCTATTATTTGGTTATCGATGAGATTTTGAACCTTATGAAGAAGACAGTAGCAACGATCGGTGCCATGACCGCGTTGCTGATGGTACGCACAGTACTTGGTGGGGTTATGTCTGGCAAGGAGTGGGTCAGGCAGAGGTTGAGGATCAAGGGCTTTGAGATACCCTCTTTCCATTAGGACTTTTAATGTGCTGGTTAGGCTCATATGGAGGGGGTGAAAGTTTTGCCTTGAGCTTGGGTTGGGCCGGCTGTTTGTGGGTTGGTGTTGGCAAAAGGGTTAGCAATAGCGACTGTATTGATTTCAGTGGGTTTGGGAATAGTGCTACTGCTAGCATTGGTACTCCCGAAAAACACCCTCCTTGTTGGTTCGCCTGCTCTGGAAAAAATCCCTTTGTTGAATGCACTCTCAATATGAACCCCTAATTCATACAAATTTTTAAAAGTGAACAATGAAGCGACTATCAATTTTTGTAACATAGCAGGCTCAAGGTTCTGCACCACTATCCGCACTTGGTCCTTCTCAAAAGGGCGATTTGTTATCTGTGTTGCCTTTGCTCTCCACCTTGCAACAAATTCCACAAAAGACTTTGTAGGATTCTAGTGGGTTGCTTCAAGCTCTTGAGTGGTCATTTCAACTTGGGTATTGTAAGAATACTGATCGACAAATGTCTCATCCAATTCTTTCCAGTTCTGTTTCACAGAATCCTCTAACTTTGTGTACCAAGTGGTTGCTATACTCGACAGGGTTCTTCTATATAAAGAGAGTTTTTGAGGCTTAGTCAGACCCATCGATTTCAGGATGTCCAAGAAAAGTCGGATATGTACTATAGGATCTCTAGACCCGTCGAAATGGCCAATATGTGGCATTTTGAATCTATCTGGGAGTCTTATGACAGCCTTAGTATACCCATCCTCAATGTCGGGAATAGAGTTAATTCCTTGTGCCTTTTTGAACTGCTTCTTAAGGTTAATAATTTTTAACAAGATCGGGTTGAGATCATCAATGTCAAGTGAATAAAGCCCTTCATTGGGCTGCACCAAGGGTCTGAAAACTCGAGTTTGAGCCAACCTTTCTTGGGGATCCAGACCTTGCAAATTTTCAATTGGCGGAGCTGGATCAAAGTTCGACTGGTGGCCCGAGATTCGATGTGTGGTAGATGCCCCAGATGGGTGCTGCATTTCAGCATTGGTCTCATCTTGCATGGCAATTCCCTGGTTTAATGCCGTTATCACGGCCACAACTTCTTCTGGACTATGTGTCATCACGGATCTGTTGAGTTGGCAATCGGGGAAATGGATGGGTGTAAGTTGAGAGCTGACTAACAAGGATTTTGACCCGGTTATACTTGATGTATCTGAACTAGATTAGTCTAAACGGGTTTGACTGGATTAGGCTTTTTAGAATTGGCCTTTTAGTAGTGGGTAGATCTTTTCTAAGGTGGCCTTTGGCGATCAGACGGACTGTGCTCTTGCTGAATAGGTTTTTTTTCTAGGATTGGATGGATTGTGATGGGTTAAGGTGGGAACTGCTCCTCCTCTAGCTTAGACAAACTTGGCATTGAAAAAAAATGCCTCATCAGATTAGAAACCGGGTATGCCAGTCAAAGCAAAGCAAGATACAATTTTTTTGGCCCTGGTTTTGGTTCTGGTATGTTTTCACCATATCAAACACAAACCGATGGATTTTGACCCTGTGGAGAAGTGGTTTGGAAATACTCTTCGGATCCTGGGAGACGCTAGTGATCCTCAGCTAGTCACCTGAAAAGATACAAACACTTCGGTCGGGGGTACCGGACTTAGCACTCCGACGAACAAGTTAGTTCAGACACTCAGGGTAGCTTCTTTACTAAATTTTGTGAAGTGATTCTTACATATCTTTCTATAACCATTGTTCCTGTATTTATACCTGTTCTTTTTGATCCTCGGGGCCAGGGCCTACTTTTTAATCATTGTCCTTTCTTTTATTCGGCCCTAAGGACTTACACTTATTCGGCACATATATTATATTCAGCTCCCCACTCTCGTAGGATATAGCCGATTAATATCAATCTTCCAATGATACGCACCATCTGATTTTTCCATGTATTCGGCCCCTACAATTGCCCCCGAACTCCCCATTGACGGAAGTTAATCGGCGTGTTTGGTCTTAAATTGGAAAGGTTAAAATAGGTCAGGCGGCTTCGTGTACCCCAATATAGGTGTCAAGATGCGCACACCTTTTCGTTCATTATTACGCTTTCTCGCCTCAATTGTGCGTCTCGCATTTATTGTGATTTGAAATTTCAGTCCTTTCGAATGTCCAGTTTGTCGAGTATTCGAGACTCTTGGACCGCCAGCAGATATCCCTTCTCTGACTCGCATTCTCTGCAACTCTTCTCCGTCTACCCTGCTGGCGGTCCCATCATTTCAGCCCCATCATTTGGTAACCATGCTCGCCAGTTCTGGCAAGCGTGTGGATGATGTAATGGTCAATATCCGAGGGAACTGGGAATTTGGCGAAGGTGAGGATCGCCTAGACTCTATTCCCAGACGGAGGGATGAACCAGGTTGCCGTGTGTTTCCTTGTGTTTACTAAACTTTTCTTTTACTTGGCTTTCTCCCTATGTCTAACCTTTTGCCTTTGTAGGCAGTAATTTGAAGAAGATTCTGGTTTCTACTGACGACGCGGTCCTTGCGCAGGTTGCGACTACACTCGGATACTTCGGCCGTTCCGAGGGAACTGGGAATTTGGCGAAGGTGAGGATCGCCTAGACTCTATTCCCAGACGGAGGGATGAACCAGGTTGCCGTGTGTTTCCTTGTGTTTACTAAACTTTTCTTTTACTTGGCTTTCTCCCTGTGTCTAACCTTTTGCCTTTGTAGGCAGTAATTTGAAGAAGATTCTGGTTTCTACTGACGACGCGGTCCTTGCGCAGGTTGCGACTGCACTCGGATACTTCGGCCGTCCAAACTTACAGAAGCAAGGGAGAGCGGCCCACATACTTCTTCGATACGAGCCTACCTATACTACTTTTTCGGCCGCTGACAATATTCCAATTCCATCCGGCGATCGACAGCTTGCGGCTGTTATCTTCCCTAGTTTCAAGAGTCTCAGACAAGTTGGTCTCGAAGCCTCTGACTCGGGGCAAGACGTCGAGCCAGTGGTAGAGGTAGTTGCCGAACCAGACAGAGAGTTCGCTGAGGAGGCCGAAGAGGTTGACGAGGTCCTAAACTTGGTGTTCGAGGCAGCCAGACGTAGTCAGCCTACCTCGCCGTCCACTTCGGGTCGGGCGGAGTTTTCTTCTGGAGATATGTTTGGAGGTTTGGGTGACTTATTCGGCGATTTTTTTGAAGGTATGGCTGGGGAAAGCCTCACACAGATGGCTCGAAAGAAAAATACCAAGCGTATGGCCACTCGGAAAAAGGCAGAGGCCGCCCGTTCTGGACCTGCCTTGGTTGAGTCTTCCGAACCCGTTATTGAAGAGCCGGCTAAGATTGTTGAGGCCGAAAAGGCGAAAGAGGTCGAACAACCGGTCATTGATGAACGGTTGATTCCAGAAGAGCGGGGCAAGAAGTGTAGCCCCGAGGGAGAGGCCGGTTCAGAAGATAGTCTTGCCGATAAAAGGCCTCGCTTAGAAGAATCGGACATGGTTGTTCCTTTTATTGTTCAGCCAAAGATTAGAGACACACCGATTCCTTCTGACGCATCCATCATTACCGACCCGGCGGTAGCCTTGAGCCTGACAGCGTCAGTCTCCCTGCCAGCTGATAAGGCATCCTTTCATGCCGTGCCGGATTTGGTGGCCATAGACCTATCTGCGCAGTCGGCCCTTTTGGTAGGTGAACTTTGACCTGTTTTGATTTTGGTTGCCTATGGCATCTAACGATCCCAACTCGTTTTGCAGATGGTCGGCAGGATCGCCTACTTGGGCCGCCGCCTACATGATGCCCTTGAGAGGATTGACCGTTTGCAGTTAGAAGTGGTCGATCAAAAGAGCAGGGCCTAGTTTGAGATGATGAGGGCCGCTATGGAGACTGCGCGAGCCGAAGTTGAAGTGGAAAGGGCTCGGGCTGCTGATCAGCACTATTCTGATGCCGAAGATAGGGCAAACGTGAGCAAAGAAACGCTTAGGCAAGCCGAGGAGGCGCCCAACAGGATGGAGACTGAGTTAGCTGAGTTGAAAGTGGCCAAGGAAAAGGCAGAATCTGAGGCTTCTGCCGCATTCGAAGCAGGAAAAGGCGCCGCCTTCAAATAATACGTAGATGAAGTCCCCAAGTTTGAGAATCGGGGGTTCAAACACGGGTGGTTCAAGGCCCTTGATGCCACTGGGGTTGCATTGGCCTTACCAATTCCTTATGAGCAGGTGCACGTTGAGCCACTTGAGTCTGACCCCGATGATTGATCTGGGAGTCATTCGAATTTTATGAAATACTTTCCCTTTTAATGTATGTTTTTTTTAGGACTTTTGTAGGTTCCAAGTTGTTTTCATGTATAAATTGGCTACTGTCTGCGCTCAATTTATTAATGAAAATTATCTTCTTGTTTCACTACTAATGCACAGTTTGTGATGTTATGTTGGTGTAGAATGCTTGCCTTTCACTACTTTAGTTAGAATGACTACTCTGTTGACCTTTCTATGATTGCATATCATGGCAATCTTATCATTCGTATGCCGAATAGTTCGTTGGTATTATGCTGAAATGAGTTATGGGCCGTCTGGGGTATTTAATCCGAATAGATTGATTAATCTACCCTTGCCCCAGGCGGTGCATGATCATTCGGGCGCCGGAGGAGGCGAACTTAGTTTTGTTGTCGATTCATGGGCCGGCTGGGGTACTTAAGCCGAATGTATTGATAAATCTATCACGCCCTTGCCCCAGGCGACGCATGATAATTCTGAAGTCGATTTATGAGCCGACTGGGTATTATGCTGAAACGAGTTATGGGCCGGCTGGGGCATTTAATCCGAATAGATTGATTAATCTGCCCTTGCCCCAGGCGGTGCATGATCATTCGGGCGCCAGAGGAGGCGAACTTAGTTTTGTTGTCGATTCATGGGCCGATTGGGGCACTTAAGTCGAATGTATTGATTAATCTATCACGCCCTTGCCCCAGGCGGTGTATAATCGTTCGGGCGCCGGCGGGTCTATCCAGTCGGTGCTGGGCGATTGAGGTTTTCACAATTAATGAAATTGCCTCGAGGGTGCTGCCTCTGTAAAGGATAAATGATTAAGGGTACAACTTTTATGAATACAGCAACCAACTGACTCCAGCTTTTGAAGGTATCGTGTGAATGTCGAACAGACTTTTCTTTAACAGCAGAGGGGAAACGAGGACGCTAGCTGAGCTGGGTGGAGACATGCATCGAGGTGGTGACCCTTCATGCACAGGGGGTAGGAATTCTAGGGATCGAGAGAGGCGTCAGTCTCCTCGACGTCGAAGTAGGTCGCCCAGGCGGGATAAGTAGTCGCAGGGCAGATATTCTCAACCTCTAGTTAAAAAGGGATCTGACTCGAATCCGTGCCCATTAAGCTTTGCGGTATTTGTGGGGAATAGACCCATGACAGAGGCGGACTCGATCGTTCAGGACCCAAATGTAACGGTCGAGTTTGCTCGACAAATTTTTCCTCCTGAGGTTCAGCAATCGATGGTAGGTCGTCAGGACTACGAAGTATTTCGTGAAGGGGCTTTACACTGCCTATGAAATCAGCATGTGGTTGCGCGCCGCCCGCCGAGAAATGGAGAAGAAAGAGGAACGTATTCGATGCTTGGAGGCTCGCGCGAAGGCAGCTGAGCGTGAGTTAAGGAAGACCAAGGCGGCGCAGGCACAACCCGTCGGGCATGGAAACCCAATCGTGGAAGAAAGGGTTACCAGTCAGCTCATCAGTTATGCGCTTGCCGATCATGAGACGGTGAGTATGTTCGCAATGGAGAACGCGAAGGGGAGGGCCTATGAGAAAGGTTTTCATGACGGCCGAAAAGTTGGAATCGAAAAGACAAAGGAAAAACTTGCCGAAGAAGTTTGCCGATATGGAAATCATGGATTTAGGCACGGTTGGATCAAGGCATCTCAAGCAGTAGAAGCTCTTCGAGCGTTGGGCATTGATTTGGCATCGCCACTCTACCACAGTAAACATTTTCTATTTTCTGCTTTTGAAGTCGAGAAGAGTGAGGATGAGGGTGATGCCGTATAAGTATACATATTGTAAGGTTGAAACGCAGATCGCGTTCAAAACTATGTAATATATTGCTTGTTTTATCGAATAAAAAACATTCTATGATAAATATTTTGTTGCAGTTCCTATTTGGTATGTATGCGTTTCATTTTACTGTATATGTTTGAATGAATGTATAAACGTTGATCGGTAGGGTCGATCCATATGTGATAGCCGTTTATCCTTGAATGAGGCTATTGTAACTTGAGGAAGCCGAAAGCTGGTAGGTAGAGTGGCTGCGGGCAATTCAACTCGGCTCGGGGCCTAGATTTTCGGCCAGTGCACGTGCTTCAAAAAGTCGTTTGGATAACTACGCTGTGGCGAATGTCAACTGACGTTTTTCTCATGGAGTTTAGTGTTAGTGAAATCCCCTCGGATTGGGGACTCGAGATCGCTGCCAGTATTGAAAATAAAAGGAGTGGGCGCTTCGCGCAGATAAACAATCACTCATGTGTGGTGGGATAAGTGGGGATGTTAGTTAGAGAGACTGGATTTCAGCCGACCTTGGTGTTGCCATGGAGCGCAGCAGAGGACCCATCCGTATGGGAAGTAGGGCGTCCAAAAGTTGGCATGAATCTTCAAGTCGTCGAAGCAGATCACCCCGAAAGGAAATGCAACGACCGTTAGGTTTCTATCCTTCCTTGTCCTGGATCGTTGCCTTGACATTGTCAATGGTATCAGGGGAGGACTTGGGCATAGTTGGCTCAAGGCATTGCAAACCGCGAAGGACTTCCGGGTGACGGGAGTTGATTCGGCGCTGCCGCTTTCCCAATGCGTCTTCTCTCTTTTTTAGCTTTTGAGTTTGGAAATGGGTATTGTAATGCTCAAATGCAAGTTGCGTTTATTTAACAACTATGTGATTAAATAAAAATTGTAATGCTCAAATGCGGGTTGCATTTATGTAACAACTGTTTGATCGAATAAAAAGCTTTATTTCGAACATTTGCGTCTTATTCTGAATTTTTTATATGCTTAGTTAAGCACCTTATTTGCATCTTATTCTGAATTTTCTATATGTTAAGTTAAGCACCTTATTTCTGATGTTGGCGAGTTTTGTTTTGTTCGTGCCAAAGGGTACTCCGAATCCGGAATCTTAGTCGGCCCTAAGGTGTCA
>NW_021026174.1:599774-684202 GCF_004153795.1 Camellia sinensis | reverse complement strand
CCAGACGGGTCATTAAGTGTGAAACGATTTCTCCAGGTTAGCGTCACGTTGACTAGACTGATCGAAGGGAGTCAAGTTTTGTGTGGAGTGAGACTGTTGTGAAAAAGTCGTTCCACAGAGCTATGAAAGTTAAGATTGATCCACCGCTCCGGTGTTGATTATTCCGGAGAGAGGGTTGGATTAGCGGTTTTATTGTGTGATTACTTCACACAAGATGGGTTTGGGTTGTGGTGATGAATAAAAAGGGAAAAGGTAGCTAAATTATTACTCAAACGAGGTCAGTTGAAAAGGATAACGAGACGAGAGAGGAATACCCCACAACAGTAATCAAACCTGAGAGAATAATAGCATATCTTTGCCTTGAAGATTTGGAGGCACTAGGGACTCCACTTATTTAGGCTAGTATCAGGGTATTCGTAGAGGTCCTCAATAACACCACAAGCAGAACGGGCGACAAAGATCTATGAAAGCAATCTGTTTACACAGAGGAGACAAAAATTGAAATGTGTGCAGCCAAAGGAAAGGTAGTGAGATGGAGATATGCAGAGAAACTACAGAAGGATTATGTGAGTATTCGGAGAGAGTTGAACGATTATCGATCCGAGAAAGGACAGACCTCATATGATAGAGTGAGAGGGAGCCCCCCTCAACCCCCAAACGTTGGAGAGATGCCCCTTTTTTTTAGTTAAAAAAGAATCCAATTAGTGATGTAGCCTTGTATAGCCATCCGGGAATGGGAGATGTTGGGTGCAACTTGGCGAGTTTGATTTGCTACTTGGGCGAATTGTTGAGCTAGCCGGCCCTGTTTTTCTGTTGTTGCGGCAGCTACACTTGTGATTAGAAGTGCGCTAGAGTTCACAGAGAGGCTGACCTTGAGGTAGAAATCCCTTCGAGAGAAGACTCCAGTGGGACAAAGTTGAGAAAGGGTTTGACGGGTGTATCCCGACCTGAGTGTGAGATACCCGAGAACCATTTGTTTGTACCGGAGCCTCGCCGAGAGGAGGTACCGTAGAGTTTTCACCATCGCGCCTTGCGGTGCTATCCGGGAGGTACTAAGATGTTATCAGGATTTGGGTCGCCAGTTTTGGTGGCGGGGTATGAAAGAGAATGTGGCCTGTTTTCGTATCGAAGTGCCTACTTGCAGCAAGTGAAGGCCGAGCATCAGGGCCAGCGGGTTTGTTTGGCCAACCCTTGCTATTGCCGAGTGGAAGTGGGAAGCATGTCACTATGGAACTTCGTTGTAGGTCTTTTCCGAGGACTCAACGGAGGTAGTGATGCTATTTGGGTGGTTGTAGACCGGTTGACTAAGTCGGCGCACTTTATTCCTATGCGTGTGTAGAGATTCGGTAGATCACTTGCGACCTTGGTAAATATTCGGGACATAGTGAGATTGCACGGGTCTCCGCGCAGTGACCGATCGTTCTCAGATGAGAATCCTCATTTTACTGCTAGGTTGTTTGGCAGAGTTGCAGAGTGCCTTGGGCACTAGTTGAACCTTTAGTACGGCCTAATCATCCTCATACTGACGGCCAAGTCCGAGCATACTTTCAGATCCCTTGAGGATATGCTTCGGGGTTGTGTCCTTGACTTTAGCGGGAGTGGGAGAGGCAACTTGCCATTGGTAGATTTGCTATAACAAACAATTTTCAGTCTAGCATCGGTATGGCACCGTTTGAGGCCTTGGTATGGCGACCGTGGTAGTTCTCCAGTATGTTTGGGCCGAGGTGGGTGATGCACATTTTTGGGATCCGGAGTTGGTTAGTGGAGACGACAGAGAAAGTGAGCTTATCCGTAGGAGGCCTGTTACAGCCCGAGAGTTTCGTCAGAAATCTTATGCTGAACCGTAGGAGGAGGCCTTTTGGTCGTTTTGAGGTAGGTGATCATGCCTTTCTGAAGATATGACCTAGGCGAGGTTTGATGAAGGTTGGGAAGAGTGGAAGTTTAAATCCCCTCCGATTTATTGGTCCTTTTGAGATCCTTGAGGAGATTGGCGAGGTTGCTTATCAGTTAGCTTACCGCCGCAGTTGTTCCGGAGTGCATGCACGTGTTTCAATGTGAAGTATGCTCGGAAGTTGAGCCAGATCCATCAATGTGTTGGATTGAGCGATTTAGAGATAGGTGAAGGAATGCCTCGTATGAGGAGAGACCGGTTCGGGTCTTGGATAGGCGGGATCAGGTCCGCGTGGCAAGACCATTCCTTTGTGAAAGTCTTGTGGAAACATCAACAAGTGGGGAACCACTTGGGAACGTGAGTTGGAAGTCCGCCGAAAATATCCGGACTTGTTTGTTGATATGTAATCTTGTATTTTAAATTTTTGACTATTGTTGAACTTAAGAGCTTTTATATATGTCTTAAGTTGTGAACATTGAAAATGTTTTGGTTTATTGGAAGTACTGTTTTGGGAACTTGCCTCATAATGGAGTTGAATTAACATTAGTTGTTGACTTATTTGTTGAAATAGAAAGATAATGCGTAATGTTGATGGCATGTTGAAAGTACATATGTTGTTTACATATTTGAAATGCCTCTTGTTAAAGGGATGGGATGCCCAGTAAATGGTTGGAAATTGTTTGGAATGTTAAAATGTAACAATTGTTAAAATGGAGAAAAAAACTGTTTTTGAAAAACTTGTGCTTAATTTCAGGGACGAATTCCTTTAAGGGGGGAAGGTTAATAGTGGATCCCGGGTTTACCTTGTTTGTAGCAGTGATCCGGACACTGTGTCCGTGGATGTTGTAGTTGTTTATTATTTGTTTGCATCCTCTTTACTTTGTATTGAGTTAATAGGATGTGTTGGGCAGGTATGTTACAGGTTGGGTTGTGTTGGAGCCTACAGTGCTGCTGCCCAGAATTTTTGACCTTCGACGCTCGAGCGAGGTTTGTCCGCTCGAGCGAGAGTTGGACAGTTCGTGTCTGGTGGATCGAGCCAGAGTGGCTTCGCTCGAGCGACGATTGCGTCTGGTTCTGGACCTGAGAGTTAACATTTCTTGGCTTGAGCGAGTTTTCTTTTCGCTCGAGCGGTCTGGTTGTTTCCTTTCCGCTCGAGCGAGAAGTTGTCGCTCGAGCCGTGCTTCTGGTTGCAGACCTGAGGGTTTATTGTTAGATTTGTTAGCTCGAGCGAGCATTCCTTTCGCTCGAGCGCACTTCTGAGTTTTTGGCTCGAGCGGAGAACTTCTTGGCTCGAGCGAGAGTTTTCTGTGTCTGTTCGCTCGAGCGACAAAGGCTTCCGCTGCTCTCGCCGAGCGAGCGTGTTTAATATCAGCGGACAGTAGCGTTTTTGGAACATCAGTTTTTCACCTTTCTTTCTGTTCAAACCCTAGATCCGGACTCTCTCTCTCTCTAAACTTTACACTCTCTCTCTCTCTAAACTTACACTTCTCTCTAAGATTTGATCTTCCCTAGAGTGTAATCTAGCCTAGGCGCCTTTGTAAAAGATAGACGCGTTGAAAGAGCCTTCGACTTAATCTTGAAAAAGTTTGGCATTTGGAGCACGTTGATCTTCGAGTCTTCATTCTCCTTTTTGGCTCAAACTTCCGAGGTAGGATTCCTACTTCCTCTCTATGGATTTGGTTCTTTAAATTTAGTATTTTACGATGTTGGGCGTTTGTTTGGTAATTTTAGTTGAAAGTTTGGGGCTTTTGTGTTATTTTACAAAAGTTGGGGTTTTATTCATAATAAAACCCTAGAAGCATGTTTGGCATTAGAGAAATGGAATAAATGTTGATATCATTGATGAAAAATGGGACCTAAGGGTTGATGGTTAATTTATGGATAATGACCTAATTACATTGTTTGATTAATTGCGGATAATTAATTTGTGAGAATGAGGAAATGAAATGTTGGATTTGAATAATCCATTGTGCATTTAATTTTGTGTTTAGAAAATAACTGCTTTGGCTTATCGGTGGAGGATAGTCGTGATTGTTGCTAGACAATGCATGATGATTAGGCAAACGGAAACAAATCATGGGATGTGTCATGAATTGACGGTGATAGAATTACATTAACTGTTATTGTATGAGTGATTGTATATAGAACCCAATGTGTTTGTTATACGTTATTGTGTAGAAGGAGGCGGAGACTGGGGGATGTACTCCGCGGTTAGGGGAAGATGGGGATGTACCCTAAATCGGATAGTTTGGAGAATGATAGGGGATGAACTCCGTAAGATACAGCTCATATGCTTGTCTAGAGAAGTGAAGATAGAGCTTCATATGCTATCTTTGTGAAAAATGTGGATTATAGCTATATGCTTATTGTGAATGTGAGATGTAGTTTTTATACATATCTGTTTGAGGAATGTGGATAGAGCTTATATGCCTATCTGTTTGAAAAAGGAAAATTTGAAAAAGTAAAACTTGGACTCATAAGATTCGTCTTATGACATAAAATATTGATTTATGTGAATTTATCAGTGTTGGCCATCTATCCCAATGCTAATCTTTTAGTTCATTGTTCATGGTTGGTTTAGTGTTATTTCTTACTGGGCTGTTGGCTCACCCTATATGGGAATATCATTTTCAGGTACAGTAGCATGCCAACTTCCAAGGATAGCTTGGGAGGCTAGAGGCGGACATACTTTTGTCATTTACTTTTTGATGTATTACATGTAAAACCCAAGCCAAGGGCTTAATGTGTGTGTAAATGATGTTTAGTTACTCTTTTGTTGTAAACCAAGTGTTAACTTGGAAAAGCTGTAAGCCATAGGGCATTTGCTTTTGTTGTTAACATGTAATACTTTTGTAATTAAAACTCTTGATAAATGAAGAATGTGGAACTTTTACATATCAATGCATATCTCATTGACGGGTTTAATGTTGTTTATTTTGGGGTTTAATGTTTTATTATTGAGGGGCGTTACAAGGGTGTTTTTCTATAAATAGGGGGGTCATCCTCCATTTTTAGGGTTAGAAGAATTTATAACAAAAAATCTCTCTCTCTAGAATTCTCTTTCTCTTCTTTTGATATTTTGTACACCTTGCCTAGTTTCTCTTAACTTTTGCCCACATCAAACCCTTAGCCAAATACTCTCACCTTTGGGCTGAGGTATCCCTTTAGAGCCTTGTTTGGCTCTGAAGGAGGTTTGGGCTTGGATTGTTGCCCTATTTTGCTACCTAGCTTCAAGGTAGAAACACTTGTTGTTTAAGCTTGCTTTCAATACTTACTTTGCCATCTTTTTCTACTATTTTTAGGCTTGGTTTTGACATGAAAAATTTCTATTTTTGAGACCTAAAAGTGGTGGTTTGAGCCCCTTTTGAGTTAGGGGGTTGTCCACTTCTTTTGTTCTTAGCCATTGTTAAGCTTTTGGAGCTATTTTTCATTCACTTTGAAATTAAATTTTTTGGGCCTTTCAACCACAGAATTTCATAGATTTTTATAGTGCGTTAAAACCAATTTTTTGAAGTCCAAAATTGGAGGAGTTAGCCTTCCCCTCTTGTGTCTTGTTTGCATGCCTCCTAGTATAGCTTCATGAGTAGCATGTTTTTCTCAGCTTTTACCTTAAGTTAAGTCCAGCTATGTTTTTACTTCTGTTTTAACTTGTTTTGGCTCTGTTTTGGGCTGGTTAGTTTCAGTTTGAGGCTTAAGATTTCCATAGTTGTAGGTGTAATTTCCTTCATTAGCTTGAATGTTTTAATGCTTTAATCATCATTGCTTTGAGTTTAATAGCATGTTTTAGTGTTGTTTTGCCACTTTTTCCATTTCAGCACTAAAATCTCTTACAAATCTGTCCCTCCATTCTTCACTCTTTTGTTTGCTTTGAAAGTGGTTTCAAACCACCTGTTTGCCTAAGTGTGGAATTGAGGTGTTGCACCTAATGGTTTAATCCCTTAGGGGGTTCATTACCAACAATGTAATGCCTCTTTCAGGCCCAAAGTAACTTGTGGTTTAAGCCATCTTTCCATTAGAGGACACTCACTTTTGGACTTAATCGATTAAAGAATGAATCGGTAACTAAAATGAGTACACAAAAAATGGCAAGTAAAAGAAGCAACATAAGCATCTTTCGTGTTGCATTGCATGTGTTCGAATCGGACGTTAATTCGAACACAAGAAAAATGGAACATTTCATACTCAAAGTGATGAAATGTGCCACTTTCCTTAGTCACCATCACCCTTGATCATGCATGATAGGTTGATGGTCTTTTTGAGTCTTGTTTTGCACTCATTAAACTTGTACATACTTGGTTCTTTGGCCATCATGCATGAAAATTGCTTGATTGGTGGTTTGAGAGCCAAGAGTTTCTCTCATTTGAGCTTGTGTAATGATAAGGAGTGTAAACAGTACAAACAAACCTGTGAGAATACACTGTTTTGCTCTGTCTGCTCTCTGTTGCAACAAAAAGAGGAGTTCATGTCATCAGTGGCCGACTGGCCACCACCAGTAGCCGACCGGCCACCATTAGTAGCCTACATGCCCCCTGTTGGCCACCAATGAAAATTGCACAGTGTGTTGGTAAGGTGGAGCAGAGGCATTCTGGGAGTTAGCAACACTGTTGGTGTTCAAATATGCAAACAGAGGCGTTCAGTGGCAAGACGGTGGCTTTTTCGAGTGGAGGAACTGAGCATGCATGCATCCCTCGCTTCCCAAGGCCATTTAATTTCTTTGTTTAGTTAATTAGTGGTAGCTAATTAATTAGTTTAATTGCTTTGTACTTAATTAGCTTAGTATATTTAGCTAATTACTTCGATTTGTAATATTTAATTAGCTTAGAATAAGTTAGTTAATTCGTTTCAATTGTTGTAATAATTAGTTAGCTTAATTAGTGTAGTTAGTTACCTTATTCATTTGGACTCACCTTCCCGAGGACGTAATGTTGTAATAAGTATGTGCGTGTATGTGTATGTCTTCCAACCCTACGTCTTTTTCCTTTTTATTTAATCACTTTCGATGGTTAGATTATGGATATTTTCAATTAGCATACCTTATGCTTGCATATTTGCATCCATTCATTTGTCTTACATGCACCGAGGCTCAGCGCATCATTCAAACTGCATTGCCATTTCAATATCTTCTTTGAATACGTGTTTAATCATATGTTGTTCAAATCGACTCATATGCCATATTAGTAGCCGAGCCTATTAATTACATTATCGCATGCGTTGCATTAGGCATCTTGTCTAGTTAGGATCATGTACCTTTCTAATTAGTTTGTGTTTTGGCTTGGAGTACTCGGTAAGTCTTTACGCTTTAGCATAGTTACATGAGTGTGATTGCCATATTGCCATGTCTAGCATGCTTGCCATGAGGCTATGTGCTTAAATACTAAACTACATGAATGCCTGTGGATGAAGGCTTATTGTTTGAATTGGAACGATTCAATAAATGTATGTTTTAAGCCCACTTTGTTGTGGCAAATCATGTTTTAAGCCCACTATGTTTGGTGGAAAAATCCGCATCTTTAAGTCCACTTGAGGGTGGCAAATTCAAACCATTTTCGAAAACAAACTTGAGTTGAATTGTTCCAATTCTTGCAATTTTAGTTTATACTTGCATGTGTGTGTCACGTAGTAATGTTAGCTAATAATTAGAACAAGAACATATAATGTTTATAGAAAATCATATCATGATTAGTAGAAGCCGATCTTTGATCAGGCGAGCGGGGGTGCTCAATTCATGACATTCCCCTCTCGTACCTAAGTTCCCGAGCCGAGGCAACTTTGATGATGACGGACACGTGGCCTTCGGCACGAGTCAGGGTTTCTTAAATTTTTTCAAAATAAAATATTTAGGTGGCAACTCTATATCTGGCAAAGAGTCCAATTTTAGCATTATTTGATTTAAAATCGATTTTCCAAAAAAGTTTGCTATACTTGGACTCTTTGGTGTTTATCAATTTCATATTGCACTTATGAGACTAGATTCAGAACTGCGAGAGTCCGAACTGTGAGGCCTTGTTTTCGAACCCTTTCCGAGAGGCAGGGCGCTGAAAAAGCCGAGTCCACACTCGAGTGCTTGAGAAGCTATACAAGGAGAAGGGCAAGGTCCCTAACAAATACAGGCACTCCCTCTTCTCTTCTGTCTGTGTTGTGAATTATGTTTCTGTAGATATAAGCATTCTCGTGTTTTCTTTGTTAATGTCAATGGGAAATTGCAGGAAGCTGCAGCATCAGCAGTAACAAATGGAGAGATGAGAGTTCTCAGCATGTGGCAGCCCTACTGGCTTAGATTCAAGAGACCCTTATGATCTCCAGCATGGTAAGCAAAAATGTGTATTGTTTTAGCTACATTCACACATACATTAAAGTTACAAATGTCCTTGGTTTCATCCTTGATTGTTGCAAACCCAATCATATTATGTCACTGATGTTTGGGGTTTGTTTTTCAAATTCAGGAGTAAGGATGTTTGGAGATACTACCCAAGGCATATTGTGGAGAAGGAAACTGGAGGAACAAGCTGACTTGCAGCAAGCCATTAAGCTCCAAGGTCGAAGACTGATGGGTCTGCAACTTTTTGATGTGAAAAGGCACAATCACCACCGTACATATTTAACTTTTTATAGTAGTGAAACTTTTTATTTAATTCCTTTGTATATTGTAGACACCCCATTTTTGACCGACCTTAAGACTCAGACGTCATCGATTGAGCGCTCGGTGATGACGCATGTTGTGCTCGTTCTCAGGTTACAGAGTCTCGGCTGAGAGCCTTGCCTTTGAACTTCGGGACTGTTTTGTGCTTTGCCTCAGTTTGCGAACTGGGTTCTGTTTCTCTTTTCAAAGGGAGGGAGAGGTCTCGTAGACCATCTCTCAGTGGTCGTAGGCTACTTTTCGTGATCGTAGACCACTGTTCCCGTTTGGAGACCAGTTTCTAGTTTTCAGAGCCGTCGGCCGTGCGCCTCGGTTCGAGACCGCTTAACTTTCTCCGTTTGCTCCAGTTTTTGGCACACACCTTGTTTTCTCTCTCTAGAGGGACACTGTGGCTCGGGAGACCACCTTCGTGGTCGCACGCCACTTTCGATGCTTAACAGTCAGTTTTCGGGACACCCGGCTGCGCGTTTTGGCCCCCCGAACCCTCGTTTTGCATCCGTCTTGGTTCATTTTTGGCATGGACCCGAGAGACCACCTTTTCTTCTTGGAGACCACTTTTTCCCGCCAGCCGGTTTTTCTTGTCAGGTAGCTTGTCTCCCTGACTTTTGAGCCACAATTACTGGTCTCCCACCATACCACTAGCTTGCATTGAGTTGGGAGACCAACCTTAGAGGCTACCGACCAACTTTTGAAGCTTGAACCTTTTGACCCTGGTCGGCCGACCAGGGTAGGTGGTCGGTCGACCACTTGAACTGGTCGGCCTACTTCCCCTTTTTCTGTCTCTGTGAGTGTGTGCTAGCTATGCCAGCTGGAGGGCACAGATTGCATCCTCCATACACGTGTATAGAGGATTGGCAACCTTGTTTTGGCTTCTTAAAGAAGCTTGGCCCTTTTTTCTAAGCTTCTAAGAGAAGCTTGAACCTTTTTATCTTCTTGAAGAAGCCTAACCCTTTGGCTCTAACTTCCTCAAGAAGCTTGACCCTTTTTGTTATAGCTTCCTCAAGAAGCTTGGACCTTTGCACAAGCTTCTTGAAGAAGCTTGGTCCTTTGTTCCTCTATAAGAGAGACCCTCTCCCTCATTTGCAAAGGTTCAGATTTTGTTGGAAGGCATACATATATATATCTCCATATATCTCTCTATTTGGTGTTCAAAAGCCCCTTGTTCTTGCACCATTGCATATCACCTCTTAGCCTAACACCTCCAACATCAACCTAAGCACCTTGGAGCTGGTTTTCAGAGGTTGAAGGTGTGCTATTTTGGTCCAGAAGCTGCTGGTCCCTTTGGCTACAAGGGTAACACCCTCTCTTTGCATTGCATGTGTATTTTGCTTCATCTTTTAGCTATACTTGCAAGCATATTTGGGCTTTGTCATAAACTGAAAAAAGTCTTATTTTGAGGTCCTTAACATGTTTGTTTAAGATCATTTTTCTATTGGAGGTCATCTACCCCCTTGCATGCTTCATTTCCCTTTGTTTTGAGTCATGCATTAGGGCCTTTGTGTTGAGCTTTGTTGGCTCTTTTGACCACTGAAATCCAGTGGATTTTCAGTGGTTATTATGCTATTTTGAGCACCAAAATCAGAGAGGGGTGACCCTCTCACCCCTTGTTTTGATTTCTAGCATATTTGGCCTAACAAAGGAGCCCTTATTTGCATGCTTCCAAGCCATGTTTCAGGTCATTTTTGGTGGGTTTTAGGACTTGCATAGGCTCTGTCCAAACCCCTTTTTGCCATTTTGGGTGTCCATCTTGCATGTGTAAAACAACCCTCTTTATAGCCTATCATAGGGGCATGTCATTCTTGCATGCGTTGGTCAAGTTTTAGTGGGTTTTTGGGCTTCATTTGACATGTCATGATTCTATTTTTGACTGGTTTGGTGGCCTCTCATGTGCTTCATATGGTTGTAGTGTAAATCATGGTTCACTAGCTTGTATTGCATGATGTCTTGGCCCTCTTTCCTAGCATATTTTGGCCATGATCCAAACTAATTTTATTCATATTTTGGGCTGCCTTAGCTCTATTTGAAGTTTTTTGGGTCATGCATGCATTGTTGTATATGGCCATAGTTCAATTTAAGCTCACTAGCTTTGCATATCGGGTCCACTAGCATGCGTTGTTTGGACTCTTGACATGTCTTGGCATCATCAAGCATGATATTTCAGAGCATATAAGGTTTCCATATTCTCATGTTCATCACTCCTTCAATATGTTTGAGAGTTGTGCTTGTATGCCTTATTTTTTAGCCTTAGCATGAGCTTCATTTCTATGCATTTTGAGCCATCATCTTAGGCCATTTTCCCACTGTCTTGGACCTGCCTAGGGTCTGTTTGGGGCTGGTTTTGCCATTTGTGCATTGCTTTGTATACCTCTAGTGTAACGCACTTCACTAGTTTCGGTATTCGGGCCATCTAGCATGCATTGTGTGACATATTTGCATGATTCAGGACCATCTTGCATATCATTCCAGAGCCGGAAAATGTATGATTGTATGCTATATTTCATCCCTTGCCATGCTTTGGTAGAGTGGCATTTGATGCCTTAGGTTCGAGCCTTTGCATTGTGCATGCTTATGTGGGTCTTGTTGCTTTGATTTCATCATGTTTGGCCACTGATTTGGGTGTGGCCGAGGCCCATTCACTTTGGTTTAAGTCCATCTTGCATTGTGTATGCCACATAGTCCATGTTGTCACATGAGTTGATCTTTGCATTGAGCATGCCTTGTTCATCTCATTGTGTTTGTTAGTCTTCACATGTGCATTGTGTATGCCATAGTTTAGTCCATGTGCGTTGAGTATGTCATGTGTAGTTCATAGCATTGTGTATGCCATTTGCATGCTTGCATGTCATTCTTTGTATCTTTGTATCATTTAGTTGCATTACATTAGGATTGCATGCTAGAAGTTGCATTGAGCATGCCATTCTTGTTTCATCATGTTTGGGATAGGAGTTAGCCCAAACACAGGAAACGAGGAGCGTTTCATACTCCAAGTGATGAAACGTGCCTCGATTCCCGGTCGCCGACACTCTTGACTATCCATGATAGAGTTGTCGGCTTTAGATGCTTATTTGTGCATTCATGTCACATTAAGTCGTGCAATTCGACTCCTCGGCCATCATGCATCGAGATGCGTGATTGGTGGTCCGAGGATCAAGGGTTACACTCCCTAGAGCCTATGCTATGACGGGGAGAGTGGTCGAGCACACATTTGTTGAAAATACCTTGCCATGCCTCCCTATTGCTTTGTGTTGCAGAAAACCAGAATCCAGGGGCAGAAAGTGGTCGGCCGACCAGGTTTTCTGGCAAGCCGACCACCTTTTTTGGTCTCCACCACAAAGGGTGGTCGACAGGTAGTCTCCAATGCCATTGGCTGGTTGGCAATCCTCCCACAACTTCCCAGAGTGGAGCTTCAGCCTCTTGGAGCTTCTTGCAAGTTTCTGAAATCAAGGCGAGACGAGGCATCGCGATAGATTTCCCGACGAGGCGACTCTAGCATGCATGCATCCATTGTCATCCAAAACAAAGCCGAGGCAGTCACATTCATTTAGTTTACATGCTTACTTAACTAGTTTGTTAATTAGTTAATGTCGTGTAATAATTAGTTGTAGTTCATTATTCATCTGGTTTTGTATTATTCGAATCCTCCGCGGAGGGCAATGTTGTAATAAGTGTGCGTGTGTGTGATGTATGTCTTCCAACCCCACGTCTTTCTCCATTTTATTTACCAGTTTATGATGGTTAGTTTTAGGGCACATTTAAATTAACATCCTTATGCTCATATATTTGTATCCATTCATCTGTTTTGCATGCACCGGGCTCGGCGCATCATGCTAACTGCATTGTATTTCAATTCCAAGTTGAATACATGTATTGATTGTTGCATCTCATATGCCATTCTAGAATAGCCGAGCCTATCTTAGTTGCATTTTTGCATGTGTTGCATTAGGCATTTCAGCATAGTTAGGATTCATGCATGATTTCTAATTAGCTTCTTGCTTTGGCTTGGAGTACTTGGTAAGTATTTATGCTTTAGCATCCTTGCATGCGTGTGAGTGACTGCCATGATAGCATGCTTACCATGAGGCTATTTGCTTATGTGATATAACTGCCTGAATGCCTGTGGGTGAAGGTTGGGTTATTTGAATTAGAACAATTCACCAATTGAGAGTTTTAAGCCCACTTGAGAGTGGCAAAATCATGTTTTCTTAAACCCACTTTAGGGTGGCCAATCCACGTCATAGCCTACTTGTGAGTAGCACCATCAAACCATCTTTCAAATAAACAAACATGAAATGTTTTGTTCCAACTCAAACGATCCAGTCTATACTTGTATGTTGTGTGCATCACATAGTAATTCTAGGCTAATAAACCGGAATAAGAGCACATGTGTTGCATTGCACTCCGCGAGATTAGATACAGGACCGTGACATTGAGTCCTGAACTGTAGTGAACCCCAATGAACAAAATGGGATTCCCTCCCAGGGCGTTCGGGGACGTCTACATATATACTTTTAAACATATTTAACTTTCATTTATGAAATATATGACGTTATTCCATTCAATATATGGTTGTGATTCAAAATATAGTATATAGTGTGTATTACATTCTTGAAATGCGCTGCATCTTTTTTTTATCACATGCATTAACTGTGATGAAAAATACATATAACGTGTGATCTTATCTCATTATTAATCACATGTTTTATTAAATATTAATCACACTTAAAAGATGTGATCTAAATGTTTATTATCACAGCTTTTATTAGTTATTAATCACACTTAAAAGATGTGATCTAAATGCTATTAATCACACTTAAAAAGTGTGATCTATATGTATATTATCATAGGTTTTATTAGTTTTTAATCACACTTAAAATATGTGATCTAAATGCTATTAATCACACTTAAAAGGTATGATCTAATGTTATTAATCACACTTAAAAGATATGATTAAAAATTACCCTTTTTAATCACACTCCCAAAGATCACATTTTGACAAAACTTAAAAAGTGTGATTAAATAACATAGATCACACAAAAAAAAAAGTGTGATCTTTATCTGTTTTTGTAGTAGTGGGAAGATTTTGAACAATCTAGGGTTTTAGGTAAAAATCAAAAGAGGGCTTTAAAAAAAAAATTTGAATCCTTGACAATGATTTTGATATGGAAAATAATGTTGAGTTGGGAATAAACTGTTGATTTTGAATATTGGGATTGATTTTGGAAAAGGGATGTTGCCCTAAATGTCTCAAATGTTGATTTTATGTAAATTATGAGATTGATATTGAAATTGTGAAATTGGATTGACGTTAATGAGGATGGTGGAGTTAGTTATGTATTATCACTCATCTCTTGAAAATTTGGAGAGTTTATCTTTATTGATAATTGTTTATTTGCTTATTAGAAATATCTATTTTGGGCTATCGATGGAGGATAACTATGAGTGTTGTAGAAATTGCATGTGAATTAGGAGAATTAAAACTATTTTCTCATTCATTTGCATTGAGCATTATCTCATGCTTATACATTGGAAATGTTTATCATTTTGAAAAAAAAAAAAAAAAAGTAGGTGAATCTGGGAAACATGTATTGTAATGTTGAAATAAGTTGTCCTGAGTGTCCACGGTGAAAGTCCTAAAAACTGCACATATGCATGGGCCGTTGCTAGCAGTTGTTATATAACTTGATGGCAGTTGTTGTACGAATTAGAAAATACTTGTTGTTTTAAATTATAAAACGGAAGATAATTTAGGGCCGTTGCTAGTGGTGGTAGTGGTAGTGGTAGCAGTGGCATAATGGTGGTGGTGGTGGTGGTGGTGGTGAGTTTATAATAGTGTATATCGATACTTATATTTAACATTTATAAATTCAGTTAACATTAAGTAAGTTTTATATGATTTAAAATTTTCTTAAATTTTTGCCTACGTTTTAAGAGGTACTTAAATTTTTAAGTGATATCAATTATGATTATCAAACAAGTTTAATTAATTATCATTTAATACATTTAGTTTTAAGTATTGAATCATATTATCAAACACTCATTTACTTTACATATGTGGTATATATGACCCTAAAATATTCTATCTCCTACATTTTAATAGAAAAATATTAGCCACCCACCCTTACGGACCCGAATTTATTTTGAATGTATTTGTGTAGTGAAAGTTGAATTAATAAAGTGTAGGATTCATATATGAAATGAATCTGAACCATTAATTTCTTTTTTTAGATAAATTTTAAATTGATTAAAATGAATTTATAGTGTTGTTGATTTTAATATAGTTAATTAGTCTTACCAATTTTAGACTAAAATATTGTTGTTACACTTTTCGTTAAAAGTAATGAAATGCATACTTAACCCGCGGGTTTTGTTGAGAAATATTTTTTTTTATCAAAGTCAGATTTCATTGTGAAAAGACAAAATTAACCTTGCCTTTGTCTTGTACCTAAAAAACTCTAGTTCACATCTTTGCTTGCAGATCCATGTAAAATGTCCAGTTAGAATTTTAGCCCACGAGAATTTTTCCAAAAGGCATAATACCGTTGGCTGTGGATCGAGTCATTCACTTATGATTTACATAATAATAATAAAAAAAATTGGGTTCATTACTAATGCAGAGAATTGTAAGGGATGAAAACAAAATACAAAGAACAATTACGAATTTGAATAAAAAAGATACTCTCCCTTCAAAAATATATTAATTATTCAAAATAAACATATTTTCCCTAAGACTGACAATCCTTCTTTATAATGAAAGAAAATGCCTAATTACAATAGGAAATATATTAAAAAGACAATGCTCACTAATCAAACCTAAATCAAAGAGAATTTGAAATTTGTCAAAAATAAAAATATTTGAGTTAAGCTCAAATCTTGGAAATATAATAAAAAATAAACATGCTAGAAAAAACTTAGTTTCAAACGGAATTGTTTAGATCAAGTAATTAAAGAAATAAGTATTTCTTAAAATGGCAAAATTGCGAAATTAGAGGCCTAACCATTGAAATTTTTGGCCGAATTCCATGTGCACCATGGCAAAGCAATGGGTATTAATCGTGACGTCATTTTTTATATCTCGACCGAATCTCAAGCTATTCCGAGTACTTGCTACTTCGTGTTTACTAGTGCTTTTTACCTTTGCCTTGTTTGTTCATGAGTTTTAAGAAGTCTATGGTCAAACACTCCGGACCAACTACTTATATGTATATATAGTGTATATATAGTGGTGGAGTAAGGATTTCTTGTTGAGGGGGTGACATTGAGTTGAAATTATAACAAGTTCGATCTCAATTAGGGTTGTTCACGGATCGCTTCAGCTCGGGTTTACCCTTTACCCGTCAACCGAACCGACACCTTCGGGTTAAGAAATTGGTGATCTGTGGTCGACCGAAGTGTGGTTTGAAATCGACCGAATTAAAGAAGACAGTTTGATGGTCGGTTCGGTCGAATCCGAAAATCTAAGTAGGGGTGAAATTTTTGTGTAAAATATTGAATTGAACTCATACTCATACATATATATATACACATATACACCTACATCTATGACAGTGTATGAAAAAAAAATGAAGAAAAGTGGAGAGAGAAAGAGAAAGACTCACCATCGTAGCTGTAACCCTCGCCATCACCATTGCAGATCGTTGTCGTTGTTAGCTACCTCGTCTTCACAACAACCATTACCATCAAAAGAAATAGAAGCACAAATGAGGGAGGGATGAGTTTGGCCTTGTTTGGTTTGTGTTTCAGAAACAATTTTTGAGAGAAAAAAGTACCAAAACGCGTTTGGCAAACAAATTTCTGAAATATTCTCTAAAGACTCATCTCAGAGAAATGTTCCCAACATACTTCTCTCTCTCAAAACTTCTCTGAAGACGCATCTTCTGTCATAACTTCTCTCTCTCAAATGAACCTTTGTGACCTCATCTCTGTGATACAAAGAAAATCCTTCAGAGGCAGTCCAACAGCTCTCCATCGGCTGTGTCTAGGAAGACGATTCACACCTGTACGCCAAGATCTGCACTCGCCCAAGTGCCTTCGAAGAGCCCCACTTGCCTTCCCTCCATCAGTACGTTGTTCAAGATTTGAGAAATCTTCCGCATTAGATGCACCGACACTGTCTATCACCTCCTTCGTCTCTGTGTCACACAGGCTTGAGGCAATAGGGGGCATCTGCTCGTACAGGTCCTCTTTGAACAGCCACAACCTCTCTACCTCACAGATTTTCCCAAATCGTGCCATAGCTTTGGTCTTAGTCAAACTAAATTAAATCTTCACACAATCGAGACTTGTAACATCAAGGTCCATCATTTTTTTCTTCTGGGCTCTATAAAATGCAAACCAACCAGCTTTGAACCCCACCAAGACAAAGCATAACTTCATCCTTCGCTGCAAAAACTGAGAGGCCGTGCTCAAAACTTCATTGTGGACGGTGGGATTTGAGGGCCACCAAAAGCAAGCAAGCAAGAGGTATTTCTAATGAACGAATATTTTTTTTTTTTTAAATTTCATCTGGGTTTGTGAGTTTTGAACAATGTATTGACTGATTTTGGTTTACAAAGTTCACATGGCTTTTGCCTTTGGGTTTGTCAATTTGTGGTGAATTTCCCAATCGGTAAATTTTAAAAATCGTAGTCCATAGAGTCACACACCAGAGTCACTTAATCAAATTTACAGAGGTTTAAAAATATTTTTATGTTTTGTTCAATTACGAGTTTTGATTGATATTGATGAATGGGACATCTAATTTAGTAGTTGGGTTTGATCTTAGTTGATATGATGCAAACAATTATATCCATTGAAGTCTTCATTTTTAGTTGATATGATATATGAGTTATGAAACCATGCTAAGAACATCTCTGACTTAGAAGATATTTCCATTAATTATCTTCTACTTTTCCTATTTTCTTTTTTCCTATGGCATACATGGAACTGTATAACATGATGAATAACTGGAAATACACTCTCTTCTAAGATCTGGTGCATCATTGTTGTAACTTAGAAGTTAGAACTGTCATGCTGCTTTTGGTGTCAATTTATCACTAATTAGTTCAGCTGCCAGAATCCTTGTACATGCCTAATGAAGATTTACATCCCATCTATGTTATCTGCTTTCATTAAACTTGAATGTTTTCAAGTTCATTTCAGCGCTTACATATATATATTATTTATCACATCATTTTCTTATAAGTTTATTAATAGTGGATTTTTTCTTTCATTTCAATGTATTGGATCTGTTAAGTTGTTAACTATAATGAAGTATATTTCCTCTTTTGTATTCCTTTATTTTTTATTCTTTTATTTATTTTTTTATTATTATTATTATTTTGATTAATTTCCCATACTATCTGTGAAACTTTGAAAAATACTTTCATTTAGAAGAAGCAAGAATACGAAAATTCTACTCATGTATGCCATATAAATTCTGCTCATTCTGCTCACAAGTGACTTTTCTACTATTTTTCCTATTTTGTTTTTTTGTATGGTATTGTTAAGTTCTGAAGGTCTACTATTATACGAAAATTCTGCTCATATATGCCATATAAAATATAGGTATTATGCAAGAGCATTATACTGCACAAGATTGTCCATAACTGAATTTTTCACTTTGATTTTAAACCAGGCCAACTTTGTACTCCTCGGTCATTATTCAATACACCAAGGGCTAAGAGGAAGAGATCACCTCAACCATCAGTCAATTCCTCCACTGCTGAAAACGATTGTCCTTATCTAGTAAACTTTTGCACGCGGAATCTCATATTAGATATTCGTAATATTCGTAATGGCTATTATTATGCATATGCTTAATTTCACTTACTACCAAACTATTTTTGGAACTTAAGTTGTTCACATAACTATAAACGGTAATTTGTTGCACTTGTATTAGGCTAGAATGGCTAACAATAATGATGACTTTAAGATATGGGGGTCCAAAATTGTGAAGATATTTTTAGAACTATTGGTGGACGAAATTAAGAAAGAGGGTCCTTCCATGTCAAAGAAAGATAGGAGTTTTTACCCAAGGCAGTGGCAAACAATTGATGATGAGATGACTAAAAAGGTTGGAAAAAATTTTGGGCTAAAAAAATTGAAGGGTAAGTTCGCGTGTTTGAGGCGAACTACAAAGAGTTTGTTGCTCTGAAAAACCACACGGGTTTGGGCTGGGATCCAATAACTCAAACAATGACAGCCCTAGACGATGTTTGGGAAAATTATGTTCAGGTAATAATTTTGGCGCATACATTTTCCAGAACCATGTGTATAGAGAAATATTTTTTTAAATGATTAATTAATGTTTACAACTTGTAGGCACACCCAAATGCAAAAAAAAACCCAAACCAAAGGCCTTGAACATTATGAGCTCATGTTAGAAATATTTGCCAAGTCATTTGCCACTGGCGCTTTTACCCGTTCTTCTCGTCAGGGTGCACCCACATCTGATGACGAACGACAAATGGATGAACGCTTTCATGCATATACGTCAGGAAAAGGCGTAGTAAATGAATCTTGCACTTCCGAAAGTAAGCGTAAGTCTAGTGGCCAGGGTCAGTCCAGCAAGAACCCAAAAATGGATGATGCACTGCAATCATGGCAACGTTCATGTGAAGCATGTGAACGGTTTTACCTTCAAGAAGAACGGGCAAATGGAACCGTTGCAGCATGTATGGCCATCCTAAAATCACTGATGCAGCATATATGGCCATCCTAAAATCAATGGCCCTGGATTCGAGCTTGTTTTTGAAGGCCATGAACATGTTCACATCACTAGAATGGTGAACCATGTTTATGACCATGGAACTGGAAATGAGGTACCTTTGGATCCTCAGTTTGTGAGAAGCTTGGTCATTCCACTGTTCGGTTTGAAGTGAAGGAAATGAAGATGCTCGCAGAATTGTTTGGTGTATTTTTCTTTTTTTTGGCACTTGTTAAACCTAAATTTTATTTGTTTTAATTTTTTTTTTTCCTTTCGGTTTGGACTATGTTTGGTGTTGAGCTAACTTGATATATCATGCTGTCTATGTGGTTTCACTTTAGACTTAGCACTATGTTGTCGTAATTTATTTTCGCCATGCTTTCTTTGTTGCAATGTCCTCATTAAATTTTTAGTGCTATACTCATATCATTACTGATAATACCTTGATTGTTTCACTTTCCGCTTTTGATGTCATTGTCACGACCCAATGGAGGGCAACTGAACAATATGTAAGACCCGTACAGTGACGATGACGATGATGTGATGGACTTACACATGGTTTGTCAACTAACACGTGACATTCCTACGAGACAACCGCAACATAATTGTCCATACACCGGTGACCAGTACATAAAATTCTTACTAAGTGGAAATCCTAAATCAATTCGTGAACAATTGCGAAGGGAAGTCCCGACATTTGTGGAATTGGTTAAACAGATTGTCCGTAGAAATGTTGTAGACTAGTCGAACATGCGATTGTCACTGGAAGAGTCATTGGCTATGTTTTTATTTATCAGTGGTTAAAGTTCAGGAACAAGAAATGTTGGAGATCGATTTCAGCACTCAAATGAGACAATTCATCATCATTTCGTACTTATGATACGGGCGTTGGGAAATCTTGCACCATTTGTAATCCAACCACCGAACATGGCTATTACCCATCCTAAAATTCGGAATGACAGACGGTACTGGCCATGGTTTAAGGTAACAAAAATGGCAATTCATTTGCATTATTTTATATGGCTTAACCCAAAAATTGATAAATTAATTCAAAGTTATGTCATCTAGAACTGTGTAGGGACCATAGATGGTACACATATTGTTGTTGTGGCACCAGAAGGTGACCAAATGCCATATCGAGGTAGAAAAGTGCATACAACTCAAAATGTCATGGTTGCATGTTCATTTGACATGAAGTTTATGTTTGTATACACTGGTTGGGAAGGAAGTGCACATGATTCGAGAATTTTTCTAGAAGCACTTACCACAAATTCCGCTAACTTTCCACAACCACCACCTAGTAAGTGTATTTGTTTTAAATTTTGTATTTTCCTTTTTTTCACACCCAAATATGCCATGACATGTTCTTACTGAAAGTGTTTTCTTTCTAAACAAGTATTATCTCATTGACACCAGGTATACACACATGCCCGAGTACGTAGCCCCATATCGTGGCCAAAAATACCATTTGCAGGAGTTCAATAGGCGGCGTCGCTATCATGGTCCAAAGGAGTTGTTCAACCATAGACATGCTTCTTTAAGGAATATTATAGAAAGAACCTTTGGAGTGTTGAAGCAACGGTTTCCATTATTGAGACACATGCCACAGTATGATATGGTACGACAAGGGCCAATCGTTATGGCATGTTGTGTTCTCCACAATTGGATCCGGACGATACAAGAGCAGGATGAATTTTTCGATGCAGAAGAATCAAGTGATGAAGATGAAGATGAATGTGAAGGTGGAGGTGAAGGTGCAAATGAAGTTCAGGGTGAAGTTAGAGTTGAAAATGTCCACAGAAATGAAGATGGAGTACCAGCTATGCAACAACACAACCATGTGAACATGTCACGTGAACAACTAGTGCAGATAAGACAATGGCGAGATGAGGTTGCAGCATCTATGTGGGAAGCATACAACAATAGGTATATGATAACAAGTACATAGATTCTTTTTGGTAATTGGAAAAAATGGAGCACATAATCAAAGTAGGTTAATGTTTTAAACTTCACATTATATTTGTATTTCTTGTATATATTTGAAAATGAGATTGCTAACTCAAAAGCCATATGCAGATGAAGCCAACGCGTGGTGCGGCTACTGCAATCAAATTCACTATGGTGCTGTTCTGAATCTGTGTCTTCTTTATCTGGGTGATGTTCTGTATCCATGTGTTGAAGTCTGTGTTGCTGTGTTGCTGGCAAAATAGTGAAACAATGGATAGTTGTGATTAGATTAATTTTAAATTTGCTGTGTTGCTGGCAAGTCTGTGTTGCTATGTTCTGAATCTGTATTTTAAATTTAGATGCTGTAACCTGGGCCAATGTTGGTGATTATGGCTAGCACCGAAGCGAACAATGGTCGTTATTTTTTCCGTTGTCCTAATTGGGATAATCATAGGGGCTCCTTCCTCTGGGTAGATGACTATGATGGTGGGATACAGCATCTTACACCTGCGCAAGTGCCTCGTACTGGGGGGAAGTGGTTGTTTTGGGTTTGTTGTGGATGCAATGCTTTTCTTTGTTTTACTATTATGATGCTTTTGCTGGTACTTTTGTTTGTCATTGTACTTACGTAGGATATTCCAAACTGTGGTTGAAACAATGCTTGAACTTGTTGTTTTGTGATGGTAGCTCCACCATCGGTAGTAATTATGTTGTACTATTTTGTTTTTTATTATTTTCAAACAGCTTGTGGTAGTTGAATTATGTCAGAAGTGTTGATGTACGGTTATTTAAATTCGTTTCTTGTGCATGTATGGTTCATGTATCAGCAGGTACACAAATTCAGGTTATTTATTGTTTAATTTTATCTTTCTTTATGGCTTCATCTGCTTCAGTTGTTTCCTCACTATGATTCTTCAAGTGGATATGTGGGTTGTGATGCCATCTGACAAGTGGAACTTCAAGCTATTTACAAGTATGGATGATGTACTTGTCTTAATTATATGTTTGCAACATCTTGTTTAGTATATAGTAAATTATCAGGACTATGTGGGAGATCAAACAAAAAACATTGGTAGACATGGCGATTGACCGTGGGTGCTACATAGATCAGAGTCAGAGCTAAATATCCACATGGATCAACCTGATCCTGGGAAGCTGACTTCCTTGCATTTCTATGCTTGGTCTAAGGTAATTGGAGCTAAATTTGAAAATTAATGTAATTGTTATTCATGCTAATATTAAGAGTAGTGTATGCATACATATTAGTTTCTCTGTACTTATGGTCCTCTTTGTGTGCTGCGACTGACTTGTTGACTGCTGGTGTGCTCTAGTTGTTTGGTTTTTTTCTCCTTCTCTGATGTTTGGATTGGGTCACCTCTGGGTGATGAACAAGAATAACACGTGTTCTGTATCTAGGTGATGTTCTGTATCCATGTGTTGAACTCTGTGTTGCTGTCTTGCTGGCAAATTAGTGAGCTCTGCATCTATGTGTTGAAGTTCTGAAGTGTGTTTGCTGTTGTGGTAGCTCTGCATCTAATATGTAGTTTTGCTAGTGTGATTTTTAGAATTTGTGGCTTGTTCTGCAGTTCTGTTGTCTCAACTGGTTTTGCTGGTTTAGCTTGGTTTTGCTCAGTTTTTTATGCTGAGTGGAGTGCAAGCTGCAGGAAAAATGTGCTGCTAAGGGCAGAAGTGTAGTCTAATGTGCTGTTGGGCTTTTTCTGGTCATGGATTGATTGTTATGGCTGCCTACTATTGGAGGCTTCCTTCAAGTTGGAGACTTCCTTCAAGATGATCTGTGTGAGAGGTAGAATAGCAATAATTTATGCCATGGTCTTGGTAGATAATATGCAAGAATCTGGTCTGAGAAGGTCTATGCATCACTATGCTGCTGTTGCTTCTGGTCTGGGTGGATGGCTGCTGTGTTCTGCAGGTTGCTGTGTGGTCTGGAGCTGTTTGGCTTACAGGTTGCTGTGTGGTTGCTGTGTGGATGGCTGATTTGTGGATGGAGCTATTTGGCCTACAGGTTGCTGTGTGGTTTGAGGCTGGAGATTGCTAGCAATAAGTTGTTTCTGCTATGTTGTAGTTGATTGGTTCCTCACCTTGCACAACCCAGAAGAAAATGAGAACCTCCAGAAGAAAATGAGTATTGTTGTAGAAGGTTTTAAAACAAGTGCAAGTCTCCAGTAACTTTTCTTTATGTATCTGTGTCTTTTATGAACTTTCATGTTCATACTATTCGACAAATCTGGTAGTCTTCATTTTGTACAGAGTTAACGGAGTTTGCAAGAACATGTATTGTATATAAAATGGCATTTGCTTGTTTATTCTCGGTTGCCTATGCTTTGCCAATTCCTTAACATCTGTTTGTGTGGTGATTTTTGAAGCAAAAATCATCTTTTGATTTTGAACTTAATTCTTTTTATTCTATGATGAAAGATATTTTTCATGGGGAGAAAGTAAAAGATTCTGTTATCGTTGTCACTATGTAGACTTTTAGTATATGCTTTTAATATATATTTTGTTTACTAATTTTATGGATTGCCACCTTTTGGTTGATAGTTTTGTGAGAAAAAACAACCCGGAGTGGGAGGTTGATTTGGTTGTGCTGTTTTGCTTGAACACCAACTGCCAAAACAACTCTTGTTGAGCCAGCACACCAACTACCAAAATCTGTAAAACTTCTACCTCATGCATAATATGTTGAGCTGTTTTGCTTGATTCTCCAAAAAAAAAAAAAAAAAATCATGTTTACACACTATTTTTTTATAATTGGGGGTGTTTGTATTTTTTGTTTCTGAAAAAACCAACCAAATGGATTTTTAAGAATTTTTTTTGAAAAGTGATTATGGAAAACGACAACCAAACACATTTCTGAGAATTTTTTTAGAAAAATCTGTTTAGTTTGATTACTTTCAGAAATGTATTTTCAGAGAATATTTCAAAAAATTGTTTCTGAAACACAAACCAAACGAACCATTTGTCTCTCAAAGAAAAAGATGAAAAATGAGAGAAAGAGAAAGGCCAAAGACGAGAGTGAAGAGGGAGAAGAAGAGATTTTTCTACTTTTAGTCTACCTAGAGATATAAGTGTGTGAAGATAATAGAGAGAGAGACTCATCATTATTAATGCTTTGGAAAGTGAAAGGATAGTATGTCTTTGACAGACTAGAGTCTAGACTACTATGCACACTCCCAATGTAAATATATAAATACTATTACATACTTATTATTGTACGTGATTGAGAAGTGAATTTTTTTGTAAATTTTTTTAGTTGTAGGATATTATTGGAGAAAAAAAATTTATATTTGGGAAGATAGTTGGATTTTTTTGTGGTTGGATGTGATGTTTGTGAGATAAAAAGTGAAATGATTATGGAGTTTGATGTGATATTTTGTTTGGATTGGTTTTTTTTGGTTTTGTAACCAATTTGTCTTTTGCTGGAAAAAAAAAAACAAAAAAAAAAAAACAAAAACCAAACTTCCCAAACACCCCCATTGTTTCGGTCGGTTTGGGTTCATCGGATTTATATGTGGAAGATCCATTGCCGACAGTAAATTTGTAAAATTCAGTGCAAAAAAATCGTAGCCGATCGTTCCTCTCTTTGAAACCGTCCGTGACAGCCCGGGTCAATCCAGATCGGACGGTTTGAGCGAGTATTCGGTTCATATAAACAGCCCTAATCTCAATGTAATTGATTCCTGTTTTCAATTGGTGGTTAAACAACCATAAGCATGATGTCTAAAGGTATGCTTGAGTTAACAATTTCTTTTCTTTGTTTTGTTGAAATTTTTTATTACTAATTTATTATTTTTTTTTATTTTCTATCTTAATTTTATGAATATGATAATCATAGAAGGTCAGAGATTCGAGTTGATAGAACAGTGACAAAACCTTTTTGTTGTGACATAACTATACTAACATACTAATATTACCTTTGACTCAAAAAAAAAAATGTGATCACACACTATTAATAATGAACATGATGAAATTACACAAAGATGCCAAAAAAAAAAAAAAAAAAAAACAAAAACAAAAACAAAAGAAAAAAAGAAAAAGAAATAGAGAGTGTAAGACAAAGAAATGATAAAAATAGCAAAATTAAATATTTAGAGTGACAATTATAAAGATTTGTACCTTTTAATTAGTAAATCATGTTACAAAATAGTACCCAGTGATATAAAATAGTAAACTTCTTTAAAAAATGAATTTTTACCCTGAATCATTTAATTCTGTATAATAAACCCAAGCAATAAATGATGTCTTAATCTTTAAAAATAAAAATATAACTCATAAGAGCATGATTAGCTCATTAGGGTTTTCGCTTAATTATTTTATAGCATAAAATCATACAAACACACCCTATCAAACTCAATTCTTCATTAGTTATTTTAGTTGAATATCAAACTACTAGCTATATGTAATTAGGGAAACAAGACTCAACAAATAAAATAAAAAATAGAGAGTTTGTTGGCGAATATATTTGAAAAGATGGTTAGTTAAAATAAAATAATAAACTTTTTGTTAAAATTTAACCAAAAATTTGATTATTTTAATGAGATACTTTAAACAATGGCAAATAAACAGATGGTTTGGCAGTTTGATACGAATGTTACACCCATATTCATTGAACTGAAAATATTCTGTTCCAATCAAAAACAAAAATACATTAAGTTCCCAATCAAAAATAAAAATAAAAATAAAAATAATGTTATAAGAGCTCTTTGATAACCCACCAAAAGACTCGGTCTAAACAATTAGTTAAATCCCGTCTGTCCATACATGGACTTTTTCTTATAGCCTATGAGAAAATTATTCGCTGCCTTTGGGGCACCCCATGACTATGCCACTCACCAATTACTAAATAATATTTTTTATATTAGTTTTTTGTGTTTAATATAAAATAGTGAGTCACATTCACCTTGTTTAGTTTTAATTTTTTTTAAATTAAATATTTTATCTTTTGTATTTTTATTTTTAGTGATTTTTTTAATATTTTAAGTAAATTGTTTACTTTTTACATTTACCTAGCCTAAATGTACTTAAAAAGTAAAATATTTATTAAAAAAATTTAAAAATCAATAAATACACAATAATTCAAAAATGTATTGAATTTTAGTAATTTGTTTTTTGTGTTTTTGGTATTTACTGAATTTTTTTAAAAAAAAATCACAAATATTACAGTTTTTAATTATATTTATACTAGGTATATCTAAAAAGTAAAAAATTTCCTTAAAATATTTAAAATTTTCACTTAAAAAAAAAAAGCACACAAAAAATAAAATTTTAATTTTAAAAAAATTGAAACCAAATAAGGTGATTCTCTCTACCAATTAAAATTCCTTCAAGGCATCACATGATCATGTCCTAAAATCACTGGATAATTTCTCAATAACTATCCACCCCATAGAGTCAACCACCCCCTTACCATGCAAAAATGCATATGCATTTTCTAAAAATAACACTAACAAACAAGGGAGAGAGAGGGAGAATTAGTTGTGTACCTTCCAAATGTAGCGCAAACCAACCCTATAAAAGGCCACCTCCACCACCACCTAGCACCACCACAACACAAGGCACCAGGCGGGATCGTGTAACTATTTCCTCTCACTCTTTGAGCTTTTTACATACCCGCCTTTTAATCGCCATGGAGATGAAGAAGATCGCTTGCGCAGCCCTTGTTGCGGCCGCCTCCATGAGCGCAGCCTTGGCTGCCGAGTCTCCGGCTCCTGCACCAACCAGCGACGCAACCGCTGCCTTGCCCGTTGTCGGTTCTCTCATCGGAGCCTCAATTGTGTCCTTCTTTGCCTTCTACATGCACTAAGCTTACAAATGGAAAGATGATGATAATGAAGAAGAAAGGGAAGAGAGGCTTCAAAAGATCGTTGAGTTTTAAAGATTTTCCCATATTTGTTTTGTTTGTTTTGTGGATCTATTCTCTTTCCTCATTTCTTTGAATGTAAGCCCATGTGTTTTTAATTCAATAAAAGAATCAAATTTGGTTATAGTTACACCATCTTGTGTTTATAACCATGGTTTCCTCCCTCTCTTGCATAATTATTCAGTAATTCCGGATTATGAACACATGGTATTCTATAGTATTATGATTGGTGGAGAACATAAGTAGGTGAAATATTATATTGAGTGATTGGAGAACATGAGGGATATATTAAATGATGATTGATTAAAGAATACAAACACGTGGTATTCAAAGATTATTGAATAATTTTCCCCCTCTCTCTGCATTCTATAATACCTTTTAAATTTCACAAATTTATTTAGGGTGAAAGAGATTGAAAATAGTTTGTATTTAACATGAAACTGGTAAAAATTGCAAAAAAATTAAATTTATTGTACAATTCTTATTAGCGTGATAACTTGAATTTAATGGCAGGATAGGATGTAATAACTCTCTATCTCTAGTAAATTTTTTGTATAATAAAAAATCTAATGAAGTAGAGTTGTAAATAAAACGTGTAATTGTTCTTGCATCATCCATTACCTTTGTCACATTTGTTTTTTTGTTTTCAATGTCCCTCAACATAAAATCAATGCTATGTGTTAGCGCATGTTGTCTAATATAAATGCGGCCTGTTTGCATAAATGCGGCAGTGATAGCTGCAACAGTAATGATGGTGGTGGAGGTGGTGTGGAGATGATGATGGCATTAGAAAACATTTTTCGTTTTCAAAAGTGAAAATCATTGTCTAAATAAATTTATTTTTCATTGATTATAAAATATTTTTTGATAATTTTTATTTTTTGTTATACCAAATGTTAAAAAATACAAATAATATTTTTTTTTCATTCAGACAAACAAAACATAAGTTTGACAACTTAATTGTTAGTTTTTTATAAAAATATATACAAGATATTTTTTCTCGTTGAAGATCTCACACACTAATTTCTTTCAACTCTCTTTCAAACATTTCATCTTAACCATATGTATAAAAGAAAATAATTTCTTCTTTCACAATTCTTTTTGTATTTTATTTTTGAACATTTTTTTCACTAAAAAATGGACTATTTAATTTGCATAATGCAATAATTAGTCAAACACAATTTTATGTTTCTATTTTGATCATTTATGAAAGCCCAATTTTGCTTTATTTTTCACTTATTGTAATCTATCTCATAGATGGTAAGTATGACCCCGTTTGTTTTTAGAGGTAAAATAGAGGGGATTGATAGTAAGGGGATTAATAGTAAGGGGATTAAGTAAAATTGTGTTTGTTTTGATGATAGTTGTTAGTGTAGGAATTATTAAATTATTTTTATATAAAATAATAAAACAAATAAAAAAAATACAAAAACATTAAACATTAATGTTTAAAAAAAAAATGCCCAACATGTAAAAAAATTTAAAAAAATTAAAATAAAATAAAAAATTTCCAAAAAAAATAAAACAAATAAAATAAAGATTTTTAATTAACAAAAAATACAAAAAATTAAACATTACTGTTCAAAAAAAAATGCCCGACACGTAAAAAATAAAATAAAAAATAAATAAAAATAAAAAATTTCTAGTCCGCCGAACTATTTTTCTAATACCAAGTCCTAGAGGCCCATCTGAATCCCCTTAGGGATCCTAATCCGGAGCTCACTATCAATCCCTTTCCCATCTCTCAAAACAAACACAATATTAGTGAGTCTCACCTCACTACCAATCTCAATCCCCTCACTAACTCCCCAAACAGACGTCCTATGGGTGCAAGTCGGGTGGGATAGGCCTAATACGAGTAATGCTTAGCCTTCACTAGACTGTCTTTGCAATCGGAGGTATTCAGCCCAAGCTGAGCTCACAAGTCCGACAAATATATATTCAAAAAATAACTAAAATACGACTAGACAAGTCCTACGTTACTTAGGACTTAACAGTACATCAAAAAAGTATACAGGACTAAATATAGTTACCATAAGAAAATTTTAACTGAATAATTTACTTAGACTTTGTTTGGCATCCAACAAAAAACATTACATTTTAAAATAAAATAAAAAAATTTGTTTTAGTAATTACCTTTTTACAAAATTCTTTCTTTTTTTTTTTTTAGTGAACATTTTAATATATATATATATATATGTATATATATTTTCATTCACTATCACCACCATTACCACCACCTCACCATCACAAATACAATTATAACCTGTTACCTTCACACTTAAAAATTGAAGTGTCTTATAAAGTATAAGCTAAAACTTAAAAAAAAAAAAAGTTGTATAAAACTTAATTAATTCTAACTAAATTTATAATTAATTCTGATTAAATTTATAAATACTAAATATAAGTATCGACATACACTATTATAAACTCATTACCATTACCTAATCATCACCACATTCCACCACCATGCCACCATCACCACCCCCTTTCAACCTCCACTACATTGCTTTACCACCACTTCAACCACTATGCCTCTACTTCCACCACCTTTGTCATTGCCATTGTCACCATATCCATGATTATTACCTCTATCACCATCTTACCTTCAATATAAAAATTAACCAATACAATTTAAAATTTAAACATTCAAATTTTAGTACTTAGTTTATAACTTTCAACTTTCAATTTTATCTAACACCTTTAACAGTTTCTTAGAAGTTAGTACCAAATGAGAATCAGAAATGAATGGACCAAAAGAGTGCATATTATAGACCCAAGAAACATGTACATACATACATATATATATATATATTTTATTACAAATCACTTTTTTCTTTTTTTCTATTAATTGTTTTTCCCTGTAACAAACATAAATAATCTGTCCATATCAATGCATATATAAACAAAACACGTACATAACCAGATACCTATAAGGACTCCCAATTCATATATCAAGAACACTGCATTTTTTTCTCTTTTTATGCCTTCTACTAGCAATAATAAAAAAATGAAAAAAGATTAAACATAAATATGTATCTCAACCACCTATTCACAGCTTTCAACTAAACAGTAAAAATAACTGCAACCAGTTGAGCCAAATAAACTGACACCCCTAATAACTGCACCTTCAGCAACCCCACCCCCTTCCCCAAATACTCCGAAAAATTACAAAAGAAATAAGGAAAAACTTGAAATAAAAATAAAAATAAAAAAGAAAAAGAAAAATTCATGTAACAAAAAGATAAAGAAACCCTTGAGGATCGATCAACTCCCATTCAGCCCAAACCCTAGTTTTCATCCCCAACCATGCAAAGAATAATGATACTCCAAACATAACACTTCTATTTCAGCTCCATCTGGTAAGTGCCTCAAAATTTTTGCAGCCACGACATTGTGGCAAAAAGAGAGATATTGATGAATTAGGCAGTGCCAGAACTCCCATTTGTTTTAGGCTCTGTTCGGATGTAAGTGAGACTTCGGACAGCAGGAGAGGGAACAGTGTTACCGGAGCCTACTGTGGGACCACTCTCGCTTGGAGTGGGCTGAGCATCCCGCTTCCACTGCATGCTCCTAGCACCAGGTTTGATTGGGGGCCGACCTCTGTATACACTAGAAATGCCTCTCGGAAAAGGAACTCTTGCAAATCTTTGGGGAGCAAATGGCGATCCACGCACAACACGCGGCCACGTCATCATAGGTGCAGCTTCTTGAGCAGAGCTTTTCCTCACAACCTGCAATAAAAACACATTTTGAGAACACATTGGTTCAATAAACTCTTGCTCAATGGGCCAAACACAAATTTTCCATCTACTCGTTCACTGAGACCTAGGACAGAATATAGAATAATATAGTGCACATCCTAACTCATGATCACATAATTTTTGTCTTCAATTTAAATTTCACAAATTCCAACTGCATTCTACAATACCTTCTAAAAAAAACTGCATTCTACAACAATTTCATGTATTAAAAATTCAGGATATATTTTTTATTTCAATAACAAAACCATAATTAAAAGAAGTAATCAAAGAACTAAAACACCAATGAGCTAGAAAATGTCTTCATCCAAGCAAACTGGGTCCCACAACACATGCTGCCTTATATTTAGCATCATTTCTCATCTTATTTACTGCCTAATACAGTGAACAAGAAGCAGTATAGTCATCCTGCCTTAAATTGTATCACTTCATGCATCAAACTGTCTGAAGCAAGGTTTTAAAAAGCGGCCGCAACCGTTACGTAACGCCGTTACGTAACGGTTGTAGTAGTTACCGCCACCCGTTATGGCCGCTTTTGCAGTATGATTGAGATTCACAGGTGTGTCGGCCGTAGCGGTTGTAACGGTGCCGTAACGGCCTGTTACACACCGTTACGTAATGGTTCTGAACTGCTTCTTTCGAAAAAACACACAAAAAAAAATTAAAAATGGGGGAAGAGAGATAGAGAGGAGGGAAGATAAAGAGAGAAGATGGAGGAGTAAGAGATACAGATAGAGAGAGAGAAGAGGAAAGATGAAGAACATGTTATTGATTTGTTGAAACTGTAAAACATGTGCTATTCTATTCAGCAGCTATCACTCAACCATTTCGTTTGTGTGTGTCTATCTATATATTGTTTGATAATAATAATAATAATAATAATAATAAGTGTGGCCATTATCTATTTGGCTTGGTTAAAATATGTATATATATATATATTTAGGCTCTTATTTATTCTCTTACTTTTGTCACTATTTATCTTATATATAATAGTTAGTGATTAATTTTTTGTATAATATAAAGTCATTAATTATTAAAATAAAATGTAAAAAACTCAGTTTATAGTGATTTAAAAATATGAAACATATTGGATCATACTTAAAAATTTACAAAAATTGATCAATATTTATTTTAAACCCAATAAATATGATCATGGAAAAAAAATATGTGTATCGGTAAATTTTTTTCAGATTGTGCGAAAATTTACGGTTTCGGTTACCGCAACCGTTACGCTACGGCCTTTACACCCCGCAATCACAACCGCACCACCGCCACCGTTACGGTGACCGCAGCCGCTTTTCAGAACTTTGGTCTGAAGACATTCAAAGGAGAACAATGTCGATGCAATTAGCCTTTAGCCAAAATGCTACCCAACAATTGGCTGCTCAAAGACAGTTTCAGCCATCTACCCAGAACATCTATGAGCTTTTAGCTAAAGCAATCAAGGGAAACCAGACTAAATAATATCACCGCCTTAATAACAGCACACAAGAACTCAGACAGTTTGGGCCATCTAGCCAAAGCAATTGAAAGCTTTTTACTAAAACAAGAAAATCAATTCCCTCTGAACAAAACCACAACCTTAATAAAGCAAGCACAGAACTGTAGAGACGCCCCCATTCACTACATAATTGACCACCTACATCCTTGGAAAAATACCTTGAGAATACGCGACATAAACGAGGTGCCATCCAGCGATAATGCATTCTCTGCAGCATCTTTCCTCATGAACTCTACATATGCTGACCTGGTTAGCAACATAGTTTAGCATAGAATAAATCAGAAGGAACTGGGGTGCCTCAAAGTGGATATTAGACATATTTATAATAACTCAGAACTTGCAAATGAAACAACTCACCCTTTTGGTTGCCCTGTTGCTGCATCAGTCACAATTATTACTTTGAGCACTTCCCCAAACTTGTTAAAATGCCGTGAAAGACTATCCTTGGTAGAAGCAAAATGAACCTGTACACAACAACAATAATGTAAGGAACAAAGAGTGGTACCTCCATTCAGGAAGTCTATGTCTAGCATCAGGAGTAACAGTCATTACATTATTGACAAAAATAGTCCGAGAATCAGCATCTTCAGCAGGCCGACCAGTAGAATATAAACCTGCACACAACCACCAAAAAGAGTTGCACAAAATAAGCAAATCTAGAAAATAGAAGAAACTGTGTTCAAGCTCTGAACTATTATTGATGATCATGGAAAGAAGAAAAAAACAAATCTGAAATTTCACATGAAGCACATTTAAGGTAACAAGAATTAAACATTTGGAATAATTTTGAGACTTCACGTCATTACAGTAGGTTTTAGTAATTAAAGATATAATGGTAATTCCAATAATTGTTGGACATGGGTTGTAGGAGTTACTCATGGATTTTATTTTGGGTCAAGTTATAAAATTAGTCATTATATATGGGTTTTATTATGTATAAAATAATTTTAGTGGTCAAAAGTTCAAGTTTCCTATTTTGATATTGAAGTAGAATTATAAGTAACTAAAATTTCCTATTATGATTGAAGTAGAATTGGAAGTCATAGTTTCTAAATATTTTTAGTTTCTAATTTTGAGTCATAGTCCTTATACAATTAGGAGTCTTCAGCCTATACATATGTGTAATCTCAATGATTGTGTTTGTGTGATTGGCATATCCCTTGTGAGGGTGAAGCAGCTCTCTCTCTCTCTCTCTAGCAATGTTACTGTTCACTTCACTGTTCACAATGCTTAGAACAACCACCCAACATCCCCTAAACACTTGTGTTTTCATTCCCAAAACCTTACCCTTTCACAAAGCCTTAAACTCCTAATTTTTTTTTTAAATACTTTCGCAATCACAAAATCCCACAAAATCCAACCCCACAAGTCTATTGTTGTTACTGCCAGTATACTTAATCTGGACTCACTACTTGGAGGAAATAAGTCCCCACTTGTCCTACATCAATTATCCAAAACAATAAAATAAGTCATATTAGTCTGTAGTTTGTGATATAAAAGAACTAACAATTAATAAATAAAAAAATAAAACCCTTGAATTAACAATGGAGCACTTGAAGAAAACTCCTTGCCGAGGGCATGTGCACCCCTAGGGTCCTAGGGAATAGTCAGGCTTTGATCCAAACATCCCAGTGCCAATAAAAATAAATAAATAAATAAAAAGAACACAAACCCACAAATTTTTTAATTTTGAAAATAAACTACTAAAGATGCTTTCAGTTTTACACTTCAATAATCATAAAAAGTGCACAAAGTTTCAATTAAGGGTTCATAACTCACCAGAGGGGGTAGGCAGCATCTTCTGAGGCTCCTTCTGAGTATCTGCAGCAGGTTTTGTCTATCCAAAATAAACAAACATGGAATCATGAGTTAGGGAATGAAGCAAACAGTGGTTAGATATATGCTGGCTCAAATATGCAGACTAACAATTTTATGCATGACAGAGACATGTATCTTACATTTCCATTACCAGCAGTTACAGGGTTGCTTTTCTCGTTCATCAGCCACAAACCAGATTTGCCCAGTCCTGCCTCACTCTCCTGAACAGATTTCCGATTATCCATTTCTGAAACCTCTCTTGGCTCCGGATAATGAGTTGGTTTCCACGTATTTACATTTACTGATATATTAACTATCTTACGAGAAGTGTTAGCGGCAAGAGCAGATTGATCCTGATCTTTCCGTGGTTTCCGCATAATTTCATCAGAATTTTTAGCCACACTATACCGCACCATCAGTGAGTCCTGATCCTCATTTCCACCAGATGTGCCAATCTGAGAAACATCCATAACCCTACGACCCATAACATTGACATCATCATATCTTTCATTATCAGATGCTGAGTCAGAAGCCATTCCAGTATCAGTTTCCAACATTGTCACATCCCCAACAGAATCTCCAGTGTATTCACTTTTCGGGAGAAAATTTAAGCGTGTCTCCTCTGAAACTCGGTTAAAATCTCCATATTCCACATCTTCAACTGCAACTTCTCTAAATTCTGTCAGTTGGTCACTGGCCTGTGATATATCCATACCACGACCAAGCCTATCAAAAACATTTCCCGATGATCTGTTTTTCACGACATCCTTGGCAGCTTCTTCAACAGCTTTAATAGCAGTCACCATGGCATTAGGCACTCTTGCAATTGACTGAAATCTACGAGGACGGGCTTCAACTGATGAGTTTACAGCTGATGTAGAAACCACAGAACGTAAACGCTTTAGTGAAGGCTCTGACACTGAATTGGATGGCCTTGAAGTGGCCACTGCATCCCGAACTGCAAATTGCAGAAGCCTTCGAGGAGCATTAATGGTTGATTGAGAAGCTACTCCCCTCTGCCAAAAAGTAAACAAACATATCAGGAAAACAATGGCTGAAGTACATATTCTCTGTAACAAGACAAGACAAGACCCGATCAACAATGGTGAATAGGAAAATCCCCGTGCTATTTTGGAGAATTGGATTGGATGCCTCACTGAATTTCAGTTAGTCCATCAATATTCACAGGCTAACAAAAAGTCGGTAGCATCACAACAACAAAAAATTAGGAGTGGGCGCGGGTCGGTTGCGGCCACGAAACCTCCAATCCGCCATCCGTCCGCCAAATTGGCGGATTGGAGAAAATCAATCCGCATCCGTCCGCCAATCCGGCGGATGTGGATTGAGCGGATTGGCGGTTTGGTGGATGAATGCAAATCGGTTTGGCGGTTTAAAATTTTATAAATTTTCAACATAATTCAACTTGTGCACTTCCTCAACAAAAAAAAAAGAAAAAGAAAATATTACAGTTAATGACTTAAAAAAATATTACAATCACTGCATGTTTCATCCAAAGTAAAAAAGTTTGAAACTTTAGAATATCACAATCACAACATGCCTCATCTACATAAAGTATTACAATCTGTGGTTCTTAAAATATAAAAGCAATTCAAATCACCAAAACCATGAACATAGTAATAGTAGAGATTGTATGTCTCTGTATTGTTATATCTATATCTGTTTTTGAAAACAAAAACCAACCAGCATATATCATATTTTCTATTTATTTATTATTTTTAGAGATAGATTTAAAAACCAAAAAATATAGATAAATAATACATTTATTTTTTTCAATTCAAAAAAGATATTCAAGTTGAAGACTTTTTTTCAACAGAATATTTAAACTCTTTTTTAATTGAAAACACAAACAGAATATTTAAACAAAATGAAAACACAAAGTCTTATAAATTACTAGGGGTATTCGCGATTTTGCGGTTCGGTTGCGGCCAAAGGAATCTCAAATCCGCCATCCGTCCGCCAGACTGACGGATTGGAGAAAATCAATCCGCAACCGTCCGCTCATCATCATGCATCCATCCAAAATGTGGCGGATCAGTTCGGTTTGATCGGTTTTGACAAATCGGTATATCCGCTGCTCACCCCTACAAAAAATCACCACGTGGCCCGTACATTGAAATCCCAATATTCATTACCCTACCCCAAAAAACAAAAAAGGGTGACCCAGTGCACGAGGCTCCCGCGAAAGCAGGTTGCACAGGGCCAGATGCAAAGAGTTACCCTTGGCTAGAGAGGTTGTTTCCATGTCTCGAACCCACACCACCACACCACCAAGGATGCTAATAGCAAGCCTTATTTGACAAAAGATCTAAAAAAAACAAATAATGGTGATCCAATCCAAGGAAGACAAAACTCTTTAATTTTCACAAACATGTGAAACTTTAGTTATAGTATTACGGGAATAGTGGCAGATCTTTTGTAACATAATATGGAACTTGTCTATATGCTAGGCAGCCTATGATTACATAAGTACATACTGGCTAGACATTTGATTGCAAATTCATCAAATGCAAAATCAGGATGCCAAAAATAACTGTTAACTCTTAAGCTGGGTGAAAATAATGGTGATCCAACTTAAGTAAGACAAACTTAACTCTTCAATTTGCCGACACGTGAAACCTTAGTTTTTGCAGTATAAAGGAAATAGCGGCAGGCCTTTTGTACCAGAAATATGCAACTTGCCTGTGCTAGGCAGCCTATGCTCCCATAAGTATTGGCTAGATGTTTGAAAGCAAATTCATCACAAAATCAGCATGCCAAAATTAAATGTTAACAATTAAGGTGGTGAAAATCTTTGAAATGGAAAGGTCTAAATCCAAACTTGAACATAGTTAGGCCCACCAACACTGGAAATACACCACCACACATCCACAACCATGCTTAAAAACCAATGCTTTGAGAAGTGGCATTCAGTTAAAAGTTAAAACAAAAGCTTTTCAAGTTTGACTAGAGGGGATCATTTTGTTTTTTTTTTTGATAAATAGAGGGGATCAAATACTATACAAGTCAAACCTTGGAACAAGATCTATTTTCCCCAAATAACTCCTCCGCTGCCAGCCATTTTTTTCAAACACTTGCCCAAAACATAAAATTTTCAAAATATAATATACAAGACAACCAAAACAGAAAATATCATTTTGCATCCATGAAAGCTTCTAAACCTATGTCAAAAGACACAAGAAACAAATCACCATTTCCAAATTCATCAATATATATAACACCCTTTCTTCTCAAGAAAAAGGGAAAAACCAAAGAAAATAATTCTGAACCTTCATTAGATGGTGTTCATCAGGCCGGCTTCTCTTCTTTTGAGCTATGGGTTGTGGAGAATGAGATTGTTCAGCACGACCACTCTTCTTTTGAGCTACGGGTTGTGGAGAATGAGATCGTTCGACATGACCAACCTTACCACGAGTTCTCTCATCTGTGTGAACATTATCAATCGCAGAGCTTTGAAAAGGGGGTGGTTCATCTACATCCCTTACTAGAGTTTTCCACTCCCTATTGTGCCGGCTTCTGGATAATTTACTAGACTTTCCTCTATCAGATTTGAAATCCAAGTGGTGTAAATCATTTCTTGCCATCTGATCCCCAGTTGTGGGCTTTTCTTTGGCAGCTTCATCCGAAAGAGACTCCTGAGGTAGTACGTACAGATTAATATTTGATCCTAAATGATCCCACAGCCTGTAGAAAAATAGCAATATCAGCAGTGAGAATCACTATCAATTAAAGAGTTTACCATCATGTTCAATAGCACAAACACAATGACAGAAACAGAATTAAATTACCAAGATACAAAAGAATCACTATCATCCCCCAAAAAGACATTCAACTCATTCCTTGCCTCTTCTTTGCACCTGCCGTTTTTTAGCAAGACAATCACATACTCCTGCATATCCATGTTAAGAAGTTAGGAAAAATTGTAGTGCCAAATGGTGACCTATTTTTTTCAAACAGAAATTTGCATATTTCCAAATGCAGAAACCAAAATAAATTCAATTATTTGCCAATAAATGTAAAACCATCACATCCAAGATATAATGACCAGAGGCCCTCCAATGTGCATGCAATGGAGAAATTGTCAAATTTAGACAGATTTCGCATATAATTTTTATCTGTGGCAGACTTTGCAAGAAAGAAAAGAAAAGATATACACAGTAAAGACTGCAATACAACAGCTACAAGTGGAATACAAAAATTTTGTTGGATTAAACCTTACCCTAGAACCCGTAAACTTTAAAACATTGCAAATGTTTGGTTACGAGTCAGGCTACACATCTGTATAGTCATCAAAACTATCAGAAATTGAGACGCTAAAATTTTATTTTGCAAGAAACAAAGACTAGAGAAAGAATTAATGCATAAGTCGTTCAAAAACTACATTCTTCATTCATATTCTCATTTTAATACAGATTTTTATTTTTATTTTTTTGTTATTACAGCATACAAGTATCTTTTGACTATTTTTGAAATGCAATATAGAAAGGCAATAATGCCATATAGTATAAAAAGAGTGGATAGATTTCAACAAGGAATTGTGCCAACAATTTACATGAGAACCAAAAAAAAATTCAAACAAGTAGCTAATGTAGATTCCTATGGATGATGATGGTATCCAAGGTGGCTGCGACAAGGTGATCTAGAATATGTAAGAATTTATGTATTATTGATTGATGTATTAATCTTCTGTCTATTACAAATGATTCCTTATATAGATGTAGGTGTAGTGGATGGTGGTAGTGGGTTAGGTGTAGTGGAGTAGGTGAGGTGGTAGTGGTGTAGTGGGTTAGGTTTAGTGGAGTAGGTGAGGTGGTAGTGATGGTAGGTGATGGTAAATTCTAACAGAATAGATAGTAGGCGATCAACTGGCAATGGACCACCGGAGGCGGAGGAGAGCGTCAAGGGTAGTCCTCAAAGAGAGAAGACAGCAGTAGAGAGAGAGCTTTGAGCATGTGCCAAAGATGAGTGTTGCTGTTGGTGTTGGTCTTCCATGCACAAGGCAGGTCTCCTTTTGTGAGATTAGACTATTGAGGTAAACTCAAGGGGACAGGTGGCATGATCCCCTTGGTGCAATAATCTGCTTGGTGAGACAACTAGGGCTCATTTGTCCCAATATCCCGTCTTGGGATCTCATCCTAAGATCTCTCCCAACCTAGGGTCTCCAATATCTCCCAACAAAGGATCCCCCGACGTGAGATTTTTGTCCCTGAACCCTCTTTAGTCGGCAACTAGGACTCATTTGTCCTAATATCTCCCTCTTAGGGGGACCTCATCATGACCTCTCTCCCCACCCGTGATCTCCCGTATATTCTAACCAAGGATCCCCCAACATGAGATTTTTGTTCCTTAACCTTCTTTAGCCAACAACGCCTTCTTACCTCATAATATTAGGACATCTTCAAAGGTAATCATGTCTTTGTTTGTTTAACGCTCCTCTCTCTAAGGTTTGTCAAGGGGTATCACCCCTAAAGAGGGTTAGGGTCAACCACTCTTCAACAATCCATTAACTCTAGCCTACAATCCACAACCCTCCAATCCAATGATCCCAAGCAAAGATCTTAGGTTGTACTCCCAACCAAAGCATCTTTTTCTATGACCAAGTGTTAGGCAAATGATAATCGCAAGGTAGGATTGATCCCACTTGTTAACAATCGTGGAGCAGTCAAGGTAGACAACTAGAGATAAACTTATTACGACCGTTGGCTGGGAGAGATCTTCACTAAGCGTGGGTAAGGCGATCCAAGGAGAACAATCCTAGGGAAAAAAGAATCTCAAAATGGAGGTCCAAAGGGAACAATTCAAAAAGGTAGATCCAAAAAGGGTCGCCACATAAGAAATCTAGATACATGTAACCGTTTTTTTGAATAGAGACACATGTAACCTACACAAGAATCTTATGCGGGTGCTCTCATGAACCAATGAGAGTGTGTGAGCATCTCTTTAATCATCAAGATTGCTCAACGTTCCCAACTCATACTAATAGTGGCACTTTGTAGCTATGAAGCATGGACACGGCAGTTTTCATGCCGTGGCAGTGTCTGACACGGGGACACACCGGGGACACGTACGGGACACAGAGTGTGTGAGCATCTCTTTAATCATCAAGATTGCTCAACGTTCCCAACTCATACTAATAGTGGCACTTTGTAGACTAAGGTGCCTCTAACCCAATTTTTTTGTTTTTGATAGCCAAAACCTTGTTAAGAAATATCATAGACATGATTCTTCCAATGAAACGACAAAGTTGTTAAATCAACACTAGTCCCAAAAGCTTAAGATGTTAACAAATGAGTCTAACAATGTATATCAAGCCATCCCACACCATCCCTCACAAGCAACCATATCTTACACACAGAGAAGTAAACATCCATACATAGATGAACAACACTAGTCCCAAAAGCTTAAGATGTTAAGAAATGAGCGTAATGATGTATATCAAGCTATCCCACACCATCCCCCATGTGCAACCCTATCTTGCACGCAGAGATGCAAACATCCATACATAGAGAGAAGAAAGAATGTCAACGAGGAGCAAAGAATGCAAATGTATACCAAATGCAAACAAAGAGACTTGAACCCAAGACCACCCCAAATTTGAGCTTTGATATAATGGTAAGTCACCACTAGTCCCAAAAGCTTATTCTGTAAGGAAATAGACCCAACAATGTATATTAAGCTATCTAACAAAAGCATCTTAGTCCTAAGTAGAAATTAAAGCCCTTGTAATCAGAACATTAGTTTGTCCCTCTACAATAAAAGATATTTTAGCCTCACATGCGAGCACTCTTATGATCTACTGAGAGTGCTCGTGCATATTCTTGACCATAGGTAGTTGAATTTATGTATTTATACAAAAGAAGGTTGATTGTGCTCTCTGCCATAGAAATGGTGACTTCGTGTAAGAGGGCAACTTGAATCCAATTTTTATCATTCACTAGTGATTGCTCGACCAGAGGAGGGCAAGGATGAGGCTCGCCCTAAAGGAAAGCGAAAGCAAGGCTACAACCTGACCATAGAGGGGAGCATAAGTACCTTCACTGTCAACTTTGGAGATAAGCATAGCACATTTTGAGATATATTATTTTTGGAAGATGACATGCTACTAAAGCATTGAATGTGTTAGCGGATGAGGATATCATACTTGTGCTTTGTAGAGATGTCACGGAGGTGTTATGGCTTGTCACTTTGAAATACTAATCAATGTCATGGTGCCACTATGGCTCACCTGTGTTATATGGACTCTTCTATTTCCCCTACATGGGTAAGGGCTATGAAGCACGAACACCTCTTCAGAGATTGCATACAGGTGTCCGACATGTGTTGAACACGAACACACGCCGGACACAGACAAGTGTCGAACACGTGTCGGACACGCTGGAAATAGTTGGACACGTTGCAGACACGTTGGGACACACTGAGTACACGCAAGGGACACATTGAAGACACACTAGAGACACATTAGAGACACACTAAGTACTATTTTTTCCCAAAAAAAATTAAATTTTTTAATTTTTTTACTAAAATATTATATCTAAGATTGATAAATTTGATAAAATTAAATATTTGACATAAAATACATATTAAATATTTAAAAATATACATATGACAAAAATATAAAAATTTATATTTTGAATGTGTCTCCAACATGTAGTGTCCTACATTTTTTGAAAATTTACGTGTCTGTGTCGTGTCACGTGTTTGTGTCTGTGCTTCTTAGGGTAAGGGTGTGGGATATGTGTGACACTCGTACCTAATTTAAACACTCTTTAATTTGTTGCAATATATGAGAAGAAAAAACTCACATTTGCTAGTAAAGGAATATTTTTAGCCTCTCACATGAATTAGATATAGAAATTTCATATTTTCCTGAATCCAATTCAATTTCAAATATATTTATATATAATTTACAACATTTCATCCGAGCATATTATATAATATGCAATATATATGTGTATATGACGCATCACTGTACCCATATTCAATTTCGAATAACTATCCCAAGATCATAAGATTTAAATTTATGAAGGTCTGATACTTGAATACACACCCGCACCCGATACTCGTATCCAAGTCTTGTAACATAGCTCACCACTTGGAGGTACCAATCGGTGGAGATCCTATTATTGAGATACCCATTACCATATTTTAGAGTTAGTGGCATGCAACTAAAGCACCAAGTACATTTGTGGACCAATACCACACTTCATGATTCATGTACCCTAACTTAGGCTAGGTTAATGACGCCAATGGTTAATTTGCATAGATATCGTGACGCTAAGATGGCTCACTATTTGGAGAACAAATCGACCCAACCTACCTCAGAGAATGGTAAGGGCTGTTTGTAGGGGTGTTCAAATTACCAAGTGAACTAAAGAACCGAACCGAACCAAACCAAACCGATCTCTTTGGGTTGGGTTGGGTTAGGTTGATTTTTGAGTGCATTGGTTTGATTTTGGGTCTTCAAATTATCAAACCGATAGGATTGGGTTGGTTAGGCCTAAACCGAACCAACCCAAGAACCGAACCTATATATATGTATATATATTTTTAAATTTTATTTATATTGGCATGTCTTCACCTTATTGCTCTATTTCAATTGACTTGATTATACCTAATAATTTTTCATATATAAAAATTATTAGGTAAACGAAGGAAGTAATAGGAGCTTGAGTCAAATTTCACAGTTGATTTAATTTGTATTGCTTGTGTTAATGGTTTTAATTTGGACAGAGTATATTTAAGGTTGAGTTGGATTTAACTTGTATTGGCTTGCATTAAATAATATTTTGCCCCTTTATGTGTGTTATATTTAAATGTTAAAGACTTGTTTATTTTAATTATTTATTATTAATTGATTTGCTTATTTTTTATAGTGGAACCGTGATTGCAAACCGAATTTGGGTCGGGTCTAATGCATGATTGGTTTGGTTCTGGAGCTAAAAACTCATAATCGATCATGATTGGGTTAGTTCCAAATTTAGTGTCAAACCGAACCGAACCAAACCAACCCATAAACACCCCTTGTTTCTACTTTGGATATAGTCACAACACCATTGCAGCTCATTGTAATCACTATTGGTGTGATCCTATGTTGTCCCTCCTGATGTGAGATCTTGTGTTGCCCATTCCTGATGTGCAATCCTATGTTGCCCCTCTTGATGTGCAATCTTGTGCTGCAGATGCAGTCCTAATAAGCGATCAACACATAGTTACGTTTTTTCGTTTGACAATTATTATTCATAAGAGTGGTTGGCAATCAAGGGAATTTGTGCTATTGGTCAGTGCCCCCAACTTGTGCTATCAATTGGTGCTCTTGACTATCCATTGGTGCTCTAAACTTATGATTGGGCCCTCATTCTCTCCTCTATTGTTGATTGGGAAATTCTTTTTGGACATTGACACTGCATGGAGATCACCAAGGAGATCATTGCTTGAAGATGAGCTCTCTTTGCAATCGATGAGATTGATACAATCAACTCTTTCTTTTAGATCAATTTGCAATCTGCGCCCTTTTTTTCTTCTTGGCTCTGGCAATCCGAGCTCATCTTTTCAAATCACTTACACCCTCTTTGGTGTTTGCAAATAGTGATTAACTTCCCTTTCCTTAGTGATCATTACCTCATTTTTTTAACGCCTTGTGCTTAGCAACTCGCGATCAAGATCATAGGTGTGATCCTAGTTGGTGTGTGATCGTGGCAATTGTGGGAAGCAACCTGGACTTTGAGATCCTGACTTCACGAGTTCAATCTTGCATTGCCCTCCTACGATCGTCATTAGCACTTTCCCTTAGCCCTGTTGGTGCGATCAATAATATTTTGCTACCTTGGGTTTGCTTTTGTTGATTTGGCCTTGGATTTATCTTCAATGAACTAGTGTGATCGTTGGGTACACTTTGTTGGGACTTGGGTCAAGTTCATCTTGTGGAGCTCAAAGTTTACGATTGTAAGGAGCGATTGACCTTCACAATCAAACCTTGTGCTTAGCCATTGCCTTGTGGTATCATTTTTAACTCAAATCTAGGAATGAAAAATAGTGCAGCAATCTTGTGTCATGCATGCGGTGATGAATCCGTTTTTAAGTTTTTGATATATGGACATTTCATGGCCCCCGCATAGGCAGAATGATTTGATGTGTATGTTGTCATGAGCAACAAGGTCTTGTTACCATAGGTACGTTCTAAGACCAAGTGTTAGGTCAATATAACAAATCGAAAAAAGTCAGATCGATCTCACTTGTTAATGATCTTGGAGAAAAGATAACCAACTAGAGATTGATTTATTGCAATTGTTGCTCAGGGAGACATTGGCCGAGCCTAGGTAAGGCAATTTGGGGAGAGCAACCTAGAGAAAACAATCCAGAAAGGACAATCTAAGCGAATGATCCAGAAAGGAAGATCCAAAGAGGGGAATCCAAATAAAACAATACACAGAGAGATCTAGAGAGGATAGCCACATAAGAAATCTAGATACGCGCACCTACAATGCTCTTACCCATACTCCCAATCATCAAGTCTTCTACTAATGCTCTTACCCATACTCCCAATCAAACACAAAGGCACCAAAACCAAAGCTTTTTCCCTTCTTTCTTCTTTGCGCCCGTTAAAGAATGAAAGTGACCATAAGCTCAATCAGTCTTAGAATCACCCACATCAATCCAAAAAATTGACTACAAATCATAGCCCAAAGGTCTGTACTGTAGCCACCACACTATGAAGGATGAGATGATTCACTGATTCCTATCTTGCTTACATATACAACACCAATTAACAAGAATTTATTCCCTCTTATTCAAGTTATCAACAGTAAGGATTTTAAGATACCCCCTATGCACCCACACGTACACAACAAAAATAAAAAAATAAAAAAAAAATACCAAATGGTACCTTTGAAACCCAAATCCCTTCTGAAGGAATGGAAAAGCCTACATGACCCACCAAGGCTTCATAAAATGTTTCACCTCAAAGCATCTCAAACTTGACCTATTCCATCTTAAAACATCCTCTCCATTAGCTATTTGCAAACTAGCATAAAATAAACCAAGAAGCTCCACCAATTCCTTCACATCTCAATATACTTGTCTCATATAACATGAACTCTTTCATTGTATATACTTGGTCATATACAACACATGTATTTTTATATACTTGAGGGAAATAAATAAATTCATATGTTTCAGAAAAATAAGCATCCTTGCCACGTTCTCATCACACTTTTCCAAATTTATCATGTCAGAGATTTTAGGTTGTATTGTCAGCATCCATGCCCTATGTTCATCTTTCAGCTACTCTGAATAAAAATAAAAATAAAAAGAGGTGAATAATTACAACCACACACACACACACACAAAAATAAATAAATAAGAGTTCTCAATGTCTGTAGTTGTTGGTTGTAAAAAGATCTAGCTAAATGTAAAAAAGCTTTATATAGTTAGATTTAAAATCACTGATATTGTCAATTATTTACCCACCTCTCCATGGATAGACTCTGCTGTTTTTTTTATTCAAAGAGAAGGAAAGCCAAATCCCCAAGTTTGTACAAGGCATACAGAACACACCTAAAAAATAATTTGAAAAAGCTCCTTTCATCTCAACAAAAGAGCATAGAAAACAACACTATGAACACAATATCCTCCATTTAAAACACAATTGGATATATTTAACACGCAAAATTCATTCTTGGAATGCTAGAGAGTATACTTCTAACAAGAAGTTGCTCTTCTAACATTCAAAAAGTACAACTTCTACCATCACGCTATCCTTCCCTCAAGCTATGTGACAACCACATCTCGTATGGCAATTGCTGAATATGAAATTTAATAAACTAGAAGCAGTGTGACTGGGACTTAACAACCATGAGCATAGGTGGACTGAAAAGATAGTTATATCAACTTCCCATAACCTCCATATCTAATGTAACCCAATTTTTTTTGCGTCTTGCAACAATTTGGAGAGGAGCTACGAAATGAATATAAAACCTTAAAAAAATAAATAAATAAGAAGAAGAAGGAAAAAATGAGAGGAATCAAAAAATATTTAAATATGAATATTAATTTTATTTTATTTTATTTTTTTTGATAAATATTTAACTATGAATATTATGAAACTTCATTCACAAAAAAACACTACCCAAAAGTTAGATACAACATATAGTTTCAAGTTTTAAGATTTATTTAGCCCTCAATCAATATACTTGACTTTGCAATGAAGACTTAAACTAAACCCTATACCAAACTCACTTTATCCATTAATGAGAAATAAAATCCACATCAACCCAATTCTAGACTTGTTAAAATTCCTAAATAATGCTAAGATAAGTTTGAACCACTCTTAAGCTAGAATGATTCTCAAATTCTTTCTTTTTTTGAAAGCCCAACCAACATCAAACTTTGTATTTGCATCATTGAAAAGAAGTTGAAGTCTATTGTTAAGGTGACTTTACCTTACATGTAGGGCACAATGTTATTTAGTAATTCATCGTCTAATTTATTAAGCTAAATTTTCAAAGATAATAAATTCAACAAAAAAGCAATCTAAAAAATATAAGTGATTAATTTGTTCCACAACAAGAAAGTGCAGTTTACATCGAGTATGTTTACTTGTGAATGGCAAATTGGATCTTGCTTGTTCACTCATAAATTTCTCAAGTACCACCCAATCTCGAACATTGCCTAACATTAGCATAAGGTCAAGTCAAGAGATAATGTTAATAACAAACCTCATACCATTGCAAGCAAATGCCCACTATCTTTCTTATATTTCCATAAATTTTCAATATGTTCAAAAAGCTTAATCTCATCACTTGGATCTTTCATTGCATTCAATGCTAGCTAATGTATTGAAAAAGATTAATGCATATGTAAACGATTGTTGTTACAATATCAATATTAGTACAATCTTGGGTGCTTTATGAACTTCAAAGCTTTGAATTCCAAGATACTTAGGTCAAAATCCACACGCTTTTTCCGGATAAATAATAACAATGTAAATAAAAAACGGCATTGTAGACACCCCATTTTTGACCGCCCTTAAGAATTGGGCACTACTGATATTTCATTTGGTGGAGAAAGGTGTGCAGGGCAAAAGTTCAGTTTCTTCGGCAAGGGGAGAGTCAAATCTCAACTTCATACCCCATTTTGGACCAAAGCTATTTTGAATGGTTTTTAGACCTTAAAACCCTCTCTTTCAAAACATTTTTGAATTAAAGTTCCTACGATGTTCCAACGCTCGCATTTCGTTTAATGTTGCGCTTTTCGGTAAACCGAGCAAGGACAAAGTGGAAATGAATAAAAGAGAGATGAGATCTTTGAAAAATCTTTCAAAACACCTTACTTAGGGGTTTGGAGTTGAAGAAAAGAAGAGACGGGGGAAGAAACCCAGTTGGGGAAGAAAATGGGCATGAACCGCTAAGAGAGGGACGAGCAGTCCTCGCTGAATCAGGCCTATTCATTTGCATACTTGGATTTCAACTATGAGGCCACCACCATTGGAAAGCTTACTTCCGGGGCTTCATTTTGTACTCAAGAATCTCCTAAAGCCAAGTCCGGACGGGGGAGATATGGTTGATTAAAGTAGGGCATCACTCCGGTTGAACCGAATCTGCGCAGTTTCACCAAAACAGGCATAACTTTTTGCACAGGAGGAATTTTGATGCAAGGCTGGTGCCATTGGAAAGCTAACTTCTGGGGCTTCAATTTGGACACCTGGCCAACCACTTTTGGACTTTCCAATCACTGGCCGACCACCTTTCTTTCCGGCAGACCAATTTTTTGTCCTGAAAAACCAGAAAAAGTAGCAGGCCGACCAGAAAAGGTGGTCGGCCGACCACCTGAACCTTTTGACCTGGTCGGCCGACCAGGGAAAGTGGTCGGCCGACCACCTAAACTGGTCGGCCAGCTTTCTCCTTTTTTGTCTCAATGAGTTGAAGCCAGCTGTACCAGCTGGAAGTCTCAGAATGCATCCTCCATACACGTGTATGGAGGATGTTTAAGCTAACTTTTAAGCTTCTTGTTGCACTACACCTCCAAGCACAACACCTCCACTACCATCCTAAGTACCTTGGAGTTGTTTTCAGAGGTTGAGGGCTCACTTTCTTGGTCTAGAGCTTGCTGCATTGCTGTGCTACAAGGATAAGTCACCATTTCCCTCTTTGTAGCTTTATTTTGCTTCATTCTTTAGCCTTATTTGCAAGCATTTTTGAGTTTTGTCATAAACTGATTTTTTTTTTTGTTTTGAGCTTATAAACATGTTTGTTTAAGGTCATTTTTCTGTTTGGGGTCATCTACCCCCTTGCATGCTTCATTTCCTCTTGTTTTGAGCTATGCATTAGAACATTTGTGTTGGCCTTGGTTTGGCCTTTTAGCCGCTGAAATCCAACAGATTTTCAGTGGCTAACATGTGTTTTTAAGCCTTAAAATCAGAGAGGGGTGACCCTCTCACCCCTTGTTTTGTTTACTAGCTTTCTTGGCCTTAAAAAGGAGCCCCCATTTGCATGTTTTGAAGTCACATTTCAGGCCCTATTTGTTGAGATTTAAGGTCTGCCTTGACTCTGTCCAGAGCCCTTTTGATCATATTTTGTGTCCCTCATGCATGTGTAGAGCAATCCTCCTCAAGGCCTTTCAAAAGGACCTTTCATTGCATGCTTCATTGACCCATTTCAGGCCCTTTTCAGTGAGTTTTAGGACCCTCATAACCTCTGTCCAGAGGCCATTTTGCCACTTTGTATGTCCATCATGTATGTGTAGAGTAATCTACCTCATGGCCTTCCAAAGGAACACTTCATTCTTGCATGCATTGACTGAGTTTCAGTGATTTTTTTTGGCATATTTTGGCATGGAATACTTCTGTTTTTGGCTGGTTTGGTGAGCTCTCATATGCTTCATATAGTTGTAGTACAACTCATGGTTCACTAGCTTTCTTTGCATGCTTTGTTGACCCTTGATTTTAACACTTTTTGGCCATGCCTTAAACTGATGTTGTGCACATTTTGGACTGCCTTAGCTCTGTTTTTGGGTCTCATGATCGAATGATGTTTGTTTTGCATGCTTGTAGTTCAATACCCATGCTTAACCTTGAGTTTTGAGGCTCATTCCATGCATATACTGAGGTGTGTTCATGTTTTGGGTCCATTATGCATCATATTTCAGAGCTTGTATGAATGCCATATTGCCATGTTTTCTACTCCTTAAGTATGCTTGAGAGTTGTCCATGAATGTCTTGTTTTCGGACTATTGAATGAGCTCCATTTCTTCGCATTCCGAGCCATCATTTTAGGCCATTTCCCCACTGTTTCAGACCTGCCTAGGGTCTGTTTGGGGTTGGTTTTGCCATTAGTGCATTGCTTTGGGTACCTCTAGTGTAACGCACATCACTAGTTTCGGTACCCGGGCCCCCTAGCATGCATTGTGTGACATATTTGCATGTTTCGGGACCATCTTTTGTGCTATTTCAGAGCTGTATCATATGTCATTCTATGCCATACTTCATCCTCTGCCATGCTTAGTTAGAGTTGCATGTTATGCCTTAAGATCGGTCCTTTGCATCCGTGCATGTTTACATGTGTTTCGGTTGTCTCATTTCCATCATATGGCCACTGATTTGAGTGTGGCTGAGGTCCACTCATATTGGTGTAAGTCCATCTTACATTGAGCATGCCATTTAGTTCATGATTGTTGCATGTTTGGCCATTGCATTGTGTATGCTTTGATCATATCATTAATAGTCTTCATGTGCGCATGATAGCCTTCGTATGTGCATTGTGTATGCCATTGTAGTTCATAGCATTGCGTATGCTAGGTTGCATGTTAGTCGCATTGTGTATGCCATGCATATTGCATTGTGTTTGGAGTAGGATTTAGTCTAAATACGGGAAACGAGGGACGTTTCGTACTCAAAGTGACGAAACGTGTCTCAATTCCCGATTGCCGACACTCCGGATTATCCATGATGGAGTCTAGGCTTTGTTGTGTTTTCATGTGCATTCATATCACATCATTTCGACTCCTCGGCCATCATGCATCGAGATGCGTGATTGGTGGCACGAGGATCGAGGTCGTGCATACATATGTGAAAATGCTTTGCCATGCCCTTTTCTTGCTCTCTGTTGCAGTAAATCAGAAATCAGCAACTTTCTAAAGCCTTGCACAGCATTCCGGGATTAATTGCAAACAGAGGCAAATCGGGGCATCGCAATGGATTTCTGCGCAAGGCAACTCGAGCATGCATCTTTCATCATTCGAAACAGAGCTGAGGCGGTTCATGAATTTGCATGCTAGTTTATTTATTTTCCTAGTTAATTTGTTAATTAATTAGGATTTTGTAATATTTAATCATTCATTCGGACTATAATTATGTATTCGGACTGTATTATTCATTCGGACCCTCCAAGCGAGGGTAATATTGTAATAAGTGTGCGTGAGTGTGATGTATGTCTTCCAACCCCACGTCTTTCTCCCTTTTATTTACCAGCTTATGATAGTTAGATTAGGGCATGTTTCAATTAGCATACTTATGCTTGCATGTTTGCATCCATTCATCTGTCTTGCATGCACCGGGCTCGGCGCATCATACTAACTGCATTGTATTTCAATTTCGAGTTGAATACGTTTTAGTTGTAACATTTCACATGCCATTGTAGAATAGCCGAGCCTATTTTAGTACCATTTTGCATGTGTTGCATTAGGCACTGCATAGTTAGGATTCATGCATGATTTCTAATCAGCTTCTGTTTTGACTTGGAGTACTCGGTAAGTTTTATGCTTTAGCATCCTTGCATGTGTGTGAGTGACTGCCATGATAGCATGCTTACCATGAGGCTATTTGCTTATGTGATATACCTGCCTGAGTGGCTGTGGGTGAAGGTTGGGTTATCTGAATTGGAATAATGTATTGACTATGAGTTTTAAGCCCACTAGCTAGTGGCAAAACCATCTTTTCTAAGCCCACCCGAGGGTAGCAAAATCTACATTTTTAGCCTACTTGCGAGTAGCAAACCGCTTTTAAAAATAAACATGAAATGTTTTGTTCCAATTCAGGCGATCCAGTTTACACTTGTATGCTGTGCGCATCACATAGTAAATCTAGGCTAATAACCAGAATAAGAACGCATAATGTTTTCAAAACTAGATATCATGGTTAGTAGAGGCCGATCTTTGATCGGGCGAGCGGGGGTGCTCACGAAGTGACCTTCCCCAATCGTACCCAAGTTCCCGAGCCAAGGCAACTTTGGTGATGACGAACACGTGGCCTTAGGCAAACGAGTCAGGATTTCTTAAATTCTCCCAAAATAAAATATTTAAGTGGCAACTCTGTATCTAGCAAAGCAGTCCATGCTTGGCATTTCTTTCAAAAAAATCTGTTTTCAAAAACGATTTGCCGGATTTGAACTCTTTGATAATTCATCGGTCTTACATTGCACTCTGCGAGATTAGATACAGGACCGTGACATTTGAGTCCTGAACTGTAGTGAGCCCATAATGAACAAAACGGGATTCCCTCCCGGGGCGTTCGGAGACGTCTACAGGCATCAAAGGATACCACCCATCTATGCACCTCCACATGTATCAAAAAAGCTCTAAAAAATCCAATAAATCATTAGTTGGATAAAACTAGATTCCCAACCATACAATAAACTTTAAAAGGTACTCGTCAGCCTATTCAAAGGTACCTCTATCCACCACAAAAAAATATCTACAACTTCACCCTCTCTGGATGAGTAAAAAATATCTACATCCAAAGCTACATTTTCTTCATCATTTAACTCACTCTAATGCCCAGCCAACTATGAAGAAGATCATCTACACAAAACGGAACACACAATCTATCCACCCCTAACAAAGAACGAAACACATTTTACATTGACTCTTCTAAATTTGTAAAGTGCCTATATGGAACACTTGACACTTGAAAAGAATAAGCTTGGGGTTTAGGACCATCAAATTTCTTCTCAATTCCCCAAACAACTACTTACATTTCCAATCATGGAAAACAAAAACAGAACAAAGTAGGGGAAAAAAATTGTCTGACAATACATTACTATTCAGATGCCCCATGCAAGTCAGAATTCGCTGATTCAACTCAAGTGATGGTTGTTTTTATAAAAATGGGTGGTAAATGTTGTTTTAGAATACATAGAAATGTAAAGAGCTACTCAAAGAAAGAAAAATCTACTTCTACTATTCCACTCGAAGCAAGAAACATTTTCAATACAATCAAAAAGCAGTGTTTCAAACAGTCTACTTGCACAAACTATTTATCTCTATATCATTTAACTAACAAAAAAGACAATAACATAACCAAAAAAAAAAAAAACCCTAAAATTCTCCACTCCAATAATGCGTCCATGAATGGCATTTAGATTATCCAATCTTCATATAAAACATTTGGAAAACTAAAAAAAAAAACGACAATTAAACCATGAATTCATACCACGAGAGTGTCGTCAGTGTAGTCCCCCATGAACTCCTTCAGTTTCTCATTCACTCTGTCTCGCAGCTTCGCCGCTCCGTCGCCCAAAAAATTTAACCGAAACGTCCGATCATCAATCTGATCCGCACCGCCCATCTTCAATCCAATCCCTTGAAACCGATTCACTAAACCCTAGTATTGTTGAACTCTTTCGAATCGCAATAAATACAGTTCGGCCTCCTAAAACGAGATTCACGCAGAAAACCCTAAAAACAAGCAAATTGAGCGAAGTTGTTTTCAAAAATAAAAACGATTTAAGACTAAATCGAGGAGGTAAGATATTGAAATATCAATTTATTGGAGATTTTCTCGGGAAAATGAAGGGAAAAGTATTGAAAGCAGGTTGTAATTTCCGGGAAAGTAATCAGTTTCATTGCGGAAGAGAAACCCCCAGAAAGTTTGTCAATTTTTCCGGGGAGAGACTCGGAGTCGGAAGAGGAGAGTTCGGAACCCTACGTCGATTTATATGCAACCGACTGGGCTAGGGAGAAGCTTGTTAAGACCCTCCAGCAGTGGATGATAATCATGTTAATATAATGAAATTATAATGACGATTTATACGTTGATTTTTTGAAATTATTTTTAATTAAATTAATATAAAAATAAATATTAAACAGATATTTTTAAATTTTAAAAAATTATTTGTGCTCTCTCAAAAATAAAATTATATTTGTGCTCTCTCAAAAATAAAATTATATAAAAATTATAAATATTGTTTATTTGTTTATGTTTTTCAACAAATTAATTTTTAGTTTGTTCAAAAAAAATTAAAATAGATTCTGACAATAAAAACAAAAAATATTTTCTTCAGTTTTGTGAGGAAATTTTAATTTCTACTATAATGCTATTATATGTATTAAAAATTCAACTCATTAAATTTATTTAAATTTTTAGTAAAACATTATAAAATTAAATGTTAATACTTTATGATGAAATGTCTTCAAATTATTCTAATATCAAAGTTAATATTTTTTATAAAAATTATTAATTTTATTGAATTTATATTAAAAATAATACATGATATAACGGTTTGGTTTGATTTTTTAAATTATTTTTTTATTTTTTGAAAAAATAGAGATTAATTTGACAAAAAAAAATTGTTTGGTTTGGTTTTTCAAAAATTGTTTTAAAGGTATTTTCATTTATTTTATTGAAATTTTTTTTTTTGCATTTTACTCCTTTTTTTTGTACTTTTTAAATGTATCTAATCTAAATATATTTGAAAAGTAAAACAAACTGACTAAAATATTAAAAAAAACTGATAATAAAAAAAATTCAAACAAAAATCTATGTGCATTTTTATTCAAATTTTTGTTTTTTTTTTAATGAATTTTTCTTATATTTTACTTTTCAGATACATCTAATTTTGATATATCTAAAAAGTTTTTAAAAAATGACTAAAATATGAAGAGAGAGAAAAAAAAGTTGAGTAATAACAAACGAAAATCCATCTAAAAATAATTTCTAAAAAATTAAACTAAACAAACATATTTTTGATTTTTTAAAAATTATTTGTATCTTCCAAAAAGATAAAATAAATAAAAATAATAAGTGCTTTTGATTTTATTTTTATTTTTATGAAACTAATTTTTAATTTTTTAGAAATAAGTTCCTAAACAAATTTCGAAAACCAAAGCAAACATACATTTTTGTGGGCAATAGACTAAATTTAAAGAAATCTATATTAAAATGTTCATTGTGCTAAAATTTGGTCTAATAAATTGTGTTGTATTAAACTTGATACAAAAATTAGCACACTGCTGAGCCTCCATTTGGGAAGTAGGTTGGTTTTTTGACTTTTTTGTTTTTTTGGTTATTTTAGTTTGGGCTAAAAAACTTAGTTTGGACAGGACTTTTTGGCTTTTTTGACTTTTTTTATGAGATAATAGTGTAATGATTATGAGTTAGATGTAATGTTTTGTTTGTTGTGACTAAAATAGCCTATTTTGTTTTTGTGGCTATTTTAGTCCCAAAACCACTTGCCAAACACCACCACTTGTGCCCATTATGTTGAATTTTAGCAATACATAGCAATTGCAAAAGTTATTCTCAAATTGACTATTTTGTGGCCGTTTGGTGTAGCTGTTAAAACAGATTATAGATTATACCTTAACAGATTATAGATTATGCCTTTAATCAGAAACTGCTAATCTGTTTGGTGTAATTGTTGGATTATAGATTTAAGTTGCTGAGTAATGTTTGTTAAATAAGCTATGAAGTAACTTTTTGCTATGTAAATGTCTCTTTTACCCTTGTTAGTTGTAAATTGAATTTATCTAGACTTTTTGCTATTAATTACATATTAAGAGATCATTCCAACACCAAATTAATATAACCCTATTATTTTTAAATAATAATACAATGAAATAAATATTACACAAAAATAAATTTATTATATTTTAATAATTAATTCCTTGAGAAATTGACATTAAAATGTCATATCTTCTTGAATCTATCTCATAATCATCATTACGAACCGGATGCCCATGTCGGTCTTCCCCTGCCACTGCTTCCTTGTCAACAGGGACATACTCAATATGTTTATCATAAGAGTCAAATGCAATATCCCTTAAATTAGTTCGTCTAATGAAGTTGTGAATCGCCATAGTAGCACAAACAAGTTGTCATTGACAAACAAAATTGTAATTGCATGAAATATCTTTCATAAAAGGTTATCTTGCTTTCCAAACACCAAATGATCTTTCTATTACACTCATGAGTGATGAATGTGTTTTGTTGAATTTTTTATGTGCAATTTGAGAAGGCCGATGGTCAAATTGAGCTAAATGATATGTCTCTCATTTGTACAGCACAAGATAACCCTTTGTGTTTGGATAGCCAGAATCAACCAAATAATACTCATCTACAAAGTAAAATATGAACTCATTACAAATCTAACTAATATAGAATAAATGAATAAATCTTAATTTGTGTTACATACATACCTCCTTCTGGATATGAAAAATTATTGTTTGCATTCCTAATTGTACCCCAAAAAATTCACGTGTCATGTGTACTTCCCTCCCAACCAGGCAAGCAAAAGGTGAAACACATGTCAAAGTCACACACTGCCAATATGTTTTGTGTAGCATATCCCTTCCTACCTATGAAACCGGGTAAGTATTCTGCTTCTACATGAGCTTTGATATGTGTTCCATCAATTGCCCCAATGCAATTCTACATACAAAAAATATTAGAAAATATTTTTTTTAAGAGAGAGAGAGAGAGAGTATTTGTAGTTACCTTAAAATGAGGGTAATATTTTCGGCTATTCTTTATGTACGAATGAACCCCATTTCTCTGCCAAGGCTTCACCCAATCCACGGACATTTTCACACATGCTTTTAAAACAAAGTGGAAGTATTTTGAAATAGTTTCACCCGATAATTGAAATCTTTCTTGAACATTTCTATTGTTTGCATGTTGACCAACAATATATAAAAAAATAACAACTTGTTGTTGAACCCCAACTTTTTTCCTACTTTGTAGTTCATAGTTAGTCTCTAATAATTTGCGCAATTGATAAAAAAAAATATCCCTGTCCATTCTAAAATTTTCATATATCCTTGTAGCATTACCATGTTGCAATTCTAACATCCATTGATGTCTTGTGAGGGCAGATGTCCTACATGGTTATTTATTTAGGTAATTTTTTGCATAAATTGTTCCTGCCACTGTGCCGCCATTAGGTAGGGATTCCCATACAGGTGATTTGGTTGTTGTGAAGATCCAGCGACATTGTCATCATTATCATAATCACCATCATCATTGAAATTGTCCATCTTTTTATACTGTATAAAAATTGGGGTCATGTACCACATTCATTCAATAAGAAATTAATTTAGCACATACAATAAATATAAAATTAGAGGATATAGATAAAATAAATTAATTTAACAATAACAAATTAATTTAACACACAAAATTAGAGAATATAGACACAAAATAAAATTAAACAAACATCAGCAGAATACCTGCAAAGATTGGAATGCCTCTTTGTTGTTTAACAATTCGGAATGGCAAACAAGTTCACCATCAGACTATATATAGACAGTGTCATTGCAATATTCATCATTTAAAATAATATCTTTTTAAAATTGCTTTCAAACACTTAATTAAAATAAAATTAAAAAAAAAAAACTGAAATCATGAAAACTACTATCAAATTTGAGATTCGTAAATAATACCTCCGATGTAAGTTATAGAGACCTATAGAAAAACCACGAGACTCAAAATTGATATTTGTAATTAAATATATTTCACTTGTTATGTGTGACTCATTCATACTAAGTATACATGAAAGAAACACTGTATTTAGAAAATAATAAACTATATATAAGAGATAAAAGAAGTTGAGTAAAATATTATCATCATCATATAAATAGGTAGTAGTCATGAATACAATATGATACATTTATTTAAGATTTTGAACCATTTTGGTGTATTGCTTGGGTCTGTTTAGGTGGCTTAGAACCTACTCTTGGTATAGTAGTAATATGTGGGTTCCCAACAAAAGGGAAAAAATTGATGAACTTTCCCATGAGCAATTATTCGTTGCCTGTTTTAACTTGAAATTCAAGTATAGTTTCTACAAACTAGTGTTGATGGATCAAATTTAAGGGCACATAGTCTATTCCTTCTCTATGATATATATTTTTGGGTTGCTATTTCTAATTTTTATATGCAAAAATGCTTTGTACCCAATTTACACCTCCCAAAACCCAATCCTATGTGGACTAAACAATGCAATCCAGACCTAAACAGATGCTGCAAATGCTGTGAAACAAGGCCAATGGTCTGTAATGGGCCCTAGAAGGGTAATAGAGAGAAGAACAGTCTCTAAAATAGCTATTTAAATTTAACATAGATTGCATTACTTTAGCTGCGCACCAACTTATGTAGACCTAATTTTAGGATACAATTGGTACATTGCATGTTTACTAAATCACCACTTTAACTAACATTCACTACAAAAAAATTGTTTTTTGCGACGGCGTTTTGCCGTCGCAAATACTCCAAACGCCGTCGCTAATAGTTTTTTGCGACGGGGATCAGTTTTTTGCGATGGCAGGTGGGGGGTTCCCGACGGTTCAACATTGCCGTCGCTAATAGTTCCTGATTTTCATACTCGCCCGTGCAGTTTATTACCGACGGTTAAACGCCGTCGCTAAAACTACTTTTTTGCGACGGTTTGTTTTGCCGTCGCAAAATACCATTTTTTGCGACGGGGATCGCGCCGTCGCTAATAATTCCGTCTTTTTTGCCCTCTTTTCTTGTAGTGATTGCATGTTTGATTCTAAGGCCAATGGTCTGTAATGTTTACTAATTCTAGGATACAACTGGTACATTGCATGTTTGATTCCACGGTTTATGTATCAAAGTCATAAAAGACTATTACTTAAGCACAAAATTCAAACAAAGACTCAGATAGATGGTCCAAAAACACAAATAATTTCAGATTTTGAATGTGCAGGAAAAATAGGCAGAAATTGGCTGCATTACTAAACTATTCTCTCTGGCCATGTTTGTTTGGACGGACTGGATTAGCATTCCTATGACTAATAGTCCTAGGACTACGAATTCATTGGATTATGTATCCTATCTTAACTAATAGTCAAGTTTAAAATAATTAATCCGTACTTTAATTGCTTAACCAAACATCAGATTAATAATTTTATTGGACTATTAGTCCAATCCCAAACTCATATCCACCCAAACAAACATGGCCTCTATGTTGAATATTTCAATCATGAAAGTTATACTATTCATCTTAAAAGTCACTAGTAGGAAAAAAAAATAATAATTTGAACAAACTTTTAACATCAAAGCATGAATAAATTTTCCCAAATTTTTATTATTATGATTTGTTTAATAGAAATATCACAATAAAATTTTTAACTCCTACACAAACAGAGCATTAATAAACCAACTCCTACACAAATTTTTAACATCAACATAAATTTCCCCAAATTTTTTCTAAACCCTAACTATTCTTATTTTCCCCAATTTGAACAAATTTGAAATACATATATATATATATATATTTGAAATACGTGCTAAACAAATTTAAAATCAAAAATAACCAAAACAATACATATATATATATATATATTTATATAAACATGCATGCCGAGCAAGAAAAAGAAAAATCAAAGATGAAGGAAACGAACCAGAGTCGGAAAGAGAGAAACAGATCCAGAGTCGGAAACGAATCAGAGCCGCACGTCGCCGGAAGCAAACCAACGCCAAAAACAAACTAGAGCTTCACGTCTCCGGAACTGAACCAGTGTTGCAACTTGCTGCTATGTTGTTGCTGATCTCTTGCCAAAGAGAAAGATTAGGGCAAAAAAAAGAATATATATAGGTGGTATAAGGGTAAATATTTCAAAACACTTAGGACATTTAAGCCAAATGGCCCTCCGCATTTTACCTGTGAGAATCTGAAGCTGGTTCAACCAGCTTTTGAATTTTAGCTTTTTTCACCTTGCCTATAATCTGTAGAAGTTGAAGCTAAAGCAGATTCAAGGCTACCAAATAGCTTGAATTAGCTTTTTTTAAGCTAAAAGCTAAAAGTTGGGCAACAAAAGCTTCAACAAACACCACATTTAGCCTGCTCAAACTTGTTTAAAATATATATGTTCTCTCCAACTCATGATGGAAATTATTATATTGTCACACACTGTTTCACCTAAGTGTTGACACGGTTCTTCAATCTCTATGGCGGTGTTTGGCAAGTTGGGTTTGGGGGATTTTTTTTGACTAAAAATCACAAAAATACAAAATAGACAAAAATAGTTAATAAGACAAAATGTCACATTAAATTCATAATCATTTTACTTTTTCTCTCACAAACATTGCATCCAATTACAAAAAAATTCAACCATCTTTTTAAATACAAAAATTTTAGCCTATTAATATAGCCAAAAAGTGAAATAAGCTACTAAAATAGTCAATTTTCCAAACAAGGCTAAGCCTCTTAAGACATGCTCATATGCCGATAGTCATAATCCAAAGTTGCTAACTAAGGTCACACAACGTTGTAAACACTTCTCTTGGCATATTAAATTTTCTTTACAGCCAATCAAAATTGAAGTCTGACATGAGATCTTATGTGTCACGACCCAAACCTGCCTCTATAGGTTTGGCATCGTAGCCGCCCAATAATCCTGGAATTATCGAAGGCCATTGAGACAGATTAACATAATATTAGGGGCTAGCAGAAGTAAATAACAAATATACAACATCCATTAAACTGTGCAGACTTATATGAGATAGAAAATTTTAAACTTTTTATATGCATACATTTGTACATCATCATATATATAGGCTAGACAATAAAAGACTTAGCCCTAAATACAGAATAAACAAAAATACTTGTTAAACCAAAACTAGAAAACCAAACTTGAACTTTATGTACATAGTCATAACTACTTGACATATCCGAAACCCCACGGGAGGCACGTAGGTTGCTAACAAAACAGAGTCCAAGCAGAAGCTCTAGGCCTGGTCACACGCCTGATCACCTACATACGTAAATAATACAGTGAGCTAGAGCCCAGTGAATAATAACAGAGTAAAAGGTTTTATGAATGTTGTCCATGCAGTTATAGAAAACAGAATTCAGTAGTTAATAGAAATGGATTCATAATTATGTTCAAAAATCAGAGTTCATAACAAAAAACAGATTCAGAATCATACTCATAATCAGAATTTGCAGTTAATCATACATGATACATTCATTAGCACTAACAGAAACAGTTGACCCATAAAGGGATGGCCATAAAAGTATACAGTTGACCCATGTGCACGGAGACAGTACAGTTGGCTCATGAGACGTACAGTTGGCCCATAAATGAAATGTATACAGAATGATCCATAACAGTTGGCCCATAATTGAGACATAACAGAACATATAACAAATGTCATCTGAAACTAAGGATGCCACGAATACATTTTAGAAACTTGAACAATCATTTATTCATACAAAGCATAACATTTCAGAAAACTGATCATTTCATATCATCAGAAAATAATTAAAGTTAAACATAACTTTACAGAGTTATTACTCACTGATAGCTCTAGAAGCAGATCGGGCAGATTTGACAAATCAGATAGATCAAGCAAACGATAGCGTGTGACCTACACAAACACATAATATATACACATTGAAACATAATATCACTTCCTTGAACACTTGACTTCTCTTGTTTTTTTCTATTTGAGTAATCCGAAATTCTACTACGCGTATTTTTTCTTATTCAAATGAATTGGGTTCTTATTTCACATATTCTTTCATTATTAAGTCTTTCATTTCCAAATAAACCGATCTTTTACTTGGCTTCTTAAACAATTACTACTAGATCAATGATTCATATTTACTTTTTAACTAATTAATTTATGTTGATTGATAGCTTATTAATCTTTATTGAGTTATAAATCATGTCTAGAATGCTTGGAAAGAGATGAGAATAAAAATATGAACTAAATGCAATTTTTCAAAATATGCTAAAAATAATTGAGCGGTCTGTAAAAGACTACAGAAGTACTAGAAGCCTTCAATGTGCGCTCGAGCGACAATTAGTCTGCTCGAGTAGTCTTGAATATTTCAGAATTCCAAATCTCTCAAAAATGGCTTCCAAATGCATTTTCAATCTTTAAACCCATACTAATCTCGATCAAAACTTTGAAAATACTTTAGAAAACATAAACATTTATTTATTTGAATCAAAACCCAATTTCTTTTTTTAATTTCATGAATATAATCCCAAACTCAAAAATAATATGCTTAAATTGAATAATGCTTAAATTGAATAAAATTACATTACATGCATGGATTCAAATTTAAAATTAAACCAATTCCTATCTTTCATAATAAAATCAAAACCTTGTTTAACTTTAGGATTAACCCCATAAACTTCATTTTTATAAAATTCTTCCTTCTTCTCTTCAAAATATGAAGTTGCATGGCTCAATTCCTAAAAACTTCATTGTGCATGTAAATATATATCTCATATATGTCGAGGTTTCCAAACCCATACTCAATTTGAAAAATTCTTACAATTATTTCCATATTTATTAACCTTAACCATGTTCATGAATTAATTCTTTTATTTCTCCAACTTACATGCATGTAAAAATGAGACCCAAATTCATGCAAGATATTCAAAATCAAACCATTTACATCAAAATCCCTTTAATTCAAAACTAAGCTCAAAATGTTCATGAATTTATAATTTACCCAAACTTGTTCTTCTTATACTCAAGCATGAAATTAATTCTTCAAATCTCTTAAAAATTCATTGATGCATGTAAAGATGAAGTCCAAATTTATGAGAAATAACACAAATTAAACTCACTTGATAATTTTCCAAATTAATTTCTTAATTCTTGACCTTAATTCTTTTCTTTTCATTATATGTAAAATTACATACAATTGGATTCTAATTCTTCTTGATTTTCAAAACATGAAATTAAACATGTGAGCCATGAATTTTTTTGAAATCATGCAAGATATATACTCTTTTTTGTATGCAAGACCTTCAAAACCAAGTTCAAAAAAAAGATGAAACATAAGACATGCAACCTTGGATATGAACTTAGTTTACTATTCATCATCTTCTTGACATTTCCTAACAAATTTCATGTAATTAATTCCAATTATTTCATGAATCCAACATTTTGATGATTCCTTTATAAGAATTAAGGACCAAAATCTTACCTAGAGTCTTTAGCTTGAAGAGATCTAGCCCAATCTTCAACTTCTCCTACAATTCTTCTTCTCTTCACAATTTTAGAACGAACTCTCTCTCTCTCTCTTTAGAGTTGGTCTCTCTTCTCTCTCTCTAAAGTAAACTCTATTTTGGAAAGATGGTAAAAAGTGACTTTTTGACTTTTAACCAAACTTTTGACCTTTTTAAACAAATAATTTGGAAAGTTGGTAAAAAGTTGCTTTTAACTTTTTTGATTAATATTTGTTTATGATGTCAAATCACAATAAAACGACCAAACTATCCCCAATTAATTTAAAATATTTACAACTTCACTCATGTAGCACATTTTGACTCATAAGAGGTAGAATTGTAATTTCACCAGTAGCTAAAAACCAACTTCCCAAATGAAAAAAAATGCAAAAAAGTCAAGTTTTGACTTTTTCTACAAAGCAAAAAAAGTGACTAAAAGCCAACTTCCCAAAATAGCTTTAAATGAACTCATCTATACTCACCAACACATAACTCATGCACACACAACACCTCTTGACATCCACAAGCACACGTGCACACTTCTTGAATTCCAACACATCACACACACACACACAGAATTTCTCTGCACACTCACACTTACAAATTTTAAAACATTCAATTTATGATTAAAATGAACTTAATTAGGCAATACTTAATCTTCATACATCTTGATAAACACATAACTTAATTAATCACAACTAATCATAAATACCACATAATTTAATTTGTTTAATTTGACTTTCTTTAGAGCCCAATTAATTATATTAAAATTTATCATTCTGAATCAAATTTTTAATCAAACTCCCAAAGTCGCCAAATATTGAATTAAACTTATTCGTATCCTCAATTTTGATTTTTTAAATCATTAAAGCCTTCAATTTCAGATTAAACTTTCTCAATCTTCGCCAATAAATTACATACTCAATTGAATACTTCAATTAAATACCTCATAAATAAATTTAATTCATAATAACATTAATTCTCAATTCTCATAACTTAATTAACTCTAATTCGGAGCCAATTAATCAAATCTCAATTTTACAAATCCGAATCAAATATTTAATTAAACTCTCATATAGTCCGATACTTGAAATTAAAATAATTCAATTTACCAATTATACTCTCTTGAGCAATTTAAACTTTAAATTTCTAATTTCAAAATAATTCTTTAGTAAAATCAAATACGAATAAGACTGAATAATTTTTATAAACTCCAAATTAAATTCAAATAATAAATAATTCAAATTCAAATCTTCTTAATTATTAAGCGCTATACATTGTAGGGTCGTGACGATATACGTATACGCATAGTAATAATCCATAACATGACGACCTGTTTAAACTCATGTCTAATTATTTGTATCGTGTCCTTCAATGGTCATTTTAGTAACTTCGTCGTCAAATTCTTGGGTATTGCTACATTGACCATTAAACATTGCTGAAACCTTTTGAATGCCTACACACAACATACAACTCAACTTGTACAATGTACCATAAACAAAATTAAAGTACCCAACCATGCAATTATCAAAGAAATTGAAACTACAAACAATTACCAACCATTAATTGTATAAGTAGTAACTCCGAAAAAAATTTAAAAGCAACAATCTTAAAATTATTTAAACCAAACAGCAAGCATGAAATACCAAAAAAACAATGTCATCATGTCAACTCCCAAGTGCAACCACTCAACCCAACTTAAAAAAAAAAAAAAAAAAAAAAATATGAGTAATCGTTCAACAACAATGATTTATACCACTAAAAAAAAATCACTAATAACATTAATGCATTGAAAATGTCAAAAAAAAGAAGACATAGGGCCCACTACCACATCATTAGTAGGGATGGCAATATCAACCCGGCCCGACGGGGACCCGGACCGCCCCGTCCCGATAAATAGGGTTTTCCCCGAAAATTATTCTCCATAGGGCCGGGGACGGTATTGAAAAATACATCCCCGATAATTTTCGGGCCGGGGACAGGGATAGGCTTCTCAACCTCGGCCCCGGCCTGAAATTTCCCCGATGATCCCCGCCTCTATAATTCTTAGCTGTATTAGATAAATATCTACTTTCATCTTATATTATCTCTCAACTCTCTCACTGACTCAACTCTTTCACTCTTATCTTCTCTCTCAACCCTCTCTCTTCACTCTGTCGTTCTCAACTCTCACTCTCTCTCAACTCTCTCGTTCTTCTCTCTCTCTCACAGTCACCGTCATGGCGACATCACCACCACCACCGCTGGCCCCGACCCTCCTCTCTCTCTCTCTTCTCCGTGCCTCGGTTTCTCTTTCTCTCTCTCCACTTCGTCTCTCTCTATTCTTTAGCAGAAGGTCCGTCTCTCACCATCACCGAACCCACCGCCACAGCCACCGTCACCGTCGATCTCGCCATAGAGCCTGGTCATTGGCGTCGCTCAAATCTGTACCAGATGATGAAGGTGTACTTAGAGCAGATCTGTTAAATCTGTCCTCTCTCTCTCTCTCTGATCTGATGTTGTTGTTGTTGATCTGTACTCAGATTTGTGTTGTTCAAATTTTTTTTTTTAATTTGTGTTAATTATATATGTTGATCTGTGTTGATAATTTGATGTTGATTTGTGTTAATAATTTTTTTTTAATCTGTGTTGATCTGTACTCAGTCTGATTAGTTAGTGGTTTGTTGAACAAATTTTTTTTCAGATCTATGTTGAGTAACTCAGATCTATGTTTTGATTATTCAGTGGTTTGTTGAACAAAATTTGAAGAAAAAAAAAGAAGCTCGGGGATATGTCGGGGTCGGGGAAACCCGATCCCCGTTAGGGGACAGGGACGGGGACGAGAGGGTGATGGGCTCCCCCGTCGGGGATCGGGGACGGGGGCGGGGATTTTGTAATCTTCGGGGATCGGGGACGGGAGGAGTAGTCCCCGGCCCCGTCCCGCCCCGTTGCCATTCCTAATCATTAGTGATACTATTAGAGCACCACTTTTAATGGTCTCAACCAAGGTTCTGAAAAGTGGTTGTGCTCGCCGTAACAGTGGCGGTAACGTGGTTGCGGTTGTGGGGTGTAAAGGCCGGAGCATAACGGTTGCGGTAACCGGAACCGTGAATTTTTTATTTTTCGCACAATTTAAAAAAAACTTAGCGATATGCATATTTTTTTTCCATGATCATATTTATTGGGTTTAAAATAAATATTGATCAATTTTTATAAATTTTTAAGTATGATCCAATATATTTCATATTTTTAAATCACTATAAACTGAGTTTTTTACATTTTATTTTAATAATTAATGACTTTATATTATACAAAAAATCAATCACTAACTATTATATATAAGATAAACAATGACAAAAGTAAGAGAATAAATAAGAACCTAAATATATATATACATATTTTAACAAAGCCAAATAAATAATGACCACACTTATTATTATTATTTTCAAATAATATATAGATAGACACACACAAACAAAATGGTTGAGTGATAGCAGCTGAATAGAATAGCATAAGTCTTACAGCTTCAACAAATCAATAACATGTTCTTCATCTTCTCTCTTCTCTCTCTCTATCTCTTGCTCCTCCATCTTCTCTCTTTATCTTCCCTCTTCTCTCTATCCCTCTTTTCTTATTTGTAACTTTTTTTTTGTATGTTTTTTTGAAAGAAACAGTTCGGAACCATTACGTAACGGTGCGTAACAGGCCGTTACGGCTGTTATGGCATCATTACGACCGCTACGGCAGCCGCTACAGTTAACACACATGTGAATCTCAATCACACTGCAAAAGCAGCCGTAACGGGTGGCAGTAACCACCACAACCGTTACGTAACAGCGTTACGTAACAATTGCGGCCACTTTTTAAAACCTTGGTCTCAACCATTTTTCAATCGTTCAATACAGCACACACTCCACACATCACAAATCATGAAATAGTAGTAACTAGCTTTCACAGCAACACATCGCATACTCCCTACTATGAACAAAACATGTTGCCAGCTCCCGACCACGAAACACCACTACCTCTCTCTTTTTCTTTTTCTTTTTTTGCTGAAATCAACCCAATCACATTCGCATCATCAGGCGTTCACATCATTATCTCACGAAAATCGACGTTGTTCAACTATTCCAACAAAGTGGAATAGATGAGTACCAACAAGTCTGGATATAGCCATAAGTCCGTTCATACAGTCCTCAATGGAATGCTTAGTAGATACACCATTAACATGTTTCACCATGATTTCCTTCTCAACACAAGATCATAGAAAACAAGAATATGAACACAATATCCTTCATTTTAAACACAATTGGATATATTTAACACAGTTCATTCTTGGAATGCTAGATAGTATACTTCTAACAAGTTGCTCTTCTAACATTTTAAAACTGCAACTTCTACAATCAGGCTATCTTTCCCTTAAGTTATGTGACAACCACATCTAGTATGGCAATTGCTGAATATAAAATTTAATAACCTAGAAGTAGCTTGACTGGGATTTAACAACCATGAGCATAGGTGGAATGAAAAAAGACTTATATCAACATCCCATAACCTCCATTTCTAATGCCATCCATTTTTTATTTTTATTTTTATTTTTATTTATTTATTTTTTGCAATTTGCAACAATTTGGAGAGAGAGGAAGAGAGAAGAAAACTCTTGAAAGTCATGAGCTACAAGTTGAATATATATTTTTTTTGATCGGCAAAAGAAAATCTTTATTGATGGGAACATACGAAGTATGATAGAGTACATCAATAAAGAGGAGCTTAGAGCTAGCTAAAGCTTTAAGCTCTAATTGGTGAGAGACCAACAAGCAAAGAAAAAACAAAAAATAGAAAAGGCAACCAACAAAACAACCACTAGAGTACAAGCTGAATATATATAAAACCTTAAAAGAAAAATCATAAAATAGGAGGAATCAAAAAATATTTAAATATGAATATTATGAAACTTCACAAAAAACACTACCTAAAAGCTAGATACCATATACACTTTCAAGCTTTAAGATTTATTTAGCCCTCAATTAATATACTTGACATTACAGTAAAGACTTCAAGTAAACTATAAAGAGAAATTGAAAGCTTTGAGTAATCTAATTTTATTCAGTAACGGAGATTACATCTGTTTATATATCTCTCAATTCAATACAATCATATCTCCTCTAACTAACTTTTATACAATTATATATACATAACAATCTAACTGAATTGGGTGAAGATTATCTTCTGTTTTTGTGGTGTAGGCTACACTGTTGTGCATTGACTTCCCTTTGTTTATTCATCATACTCTCATCATTTCCCCTCAAGCTAATAGGTGAGGGTTAAACCATTAGCTTGTCAAGTAGATAGGTAATCTGAGCAATGGGTTGCTGTTTGGTAAACAGATCAGCTAATTGATCAAAGGAAGAAACATGTTTAACCAAGACCTGTTTAGCAATAACTTGTTCACGAATAAAATGATAATCCATCTCAATGTGTTTCGATCGAGCATGAAAGACTGGATTAGAGGCAAGAGAAACTGCCAAAATATTATCACACCAAAGAATAGGAGTGGCATAAGAATGATAAAGATCTCAAAGAAGCATTCGGAGCCATTTAAGCTTAGTTCCAGCTTGAGCTAGAGCATGATACTCTACTTCGATGGATGAGTGAGAGACAATGGACTGCTTATTGGTAGACTAAGATACAAGATTTTAGAACCAAGAAACACACAAAATCCAATTATGGACTTGCGATCATGAGCATTCCCAGCCTAATTAGAGTCGAAAAAAACATCGAGATTAAGAGAACCATGTTGAAATACTAAGCCATGATAAAGAGTGCCTTGAAGATATCGAAACAAATGGTTAACAACAATAAAGTTGGCCATAGTAGGAGCATGTGTGAATTGGCAAGCATGGTTGATAGCAAAACAAATATCTAGTCTAGTAATGGTTAGGTATTGAAAAGCCCCAACTAGACTGTAATACAAAGAAGGTTGAGAGAAGGAAACTAATGTATTGCACCCCAAACCGTAGGAATGGACTTAGAAACCATTTGAGAATAATAGGGCCTGTAATTGAGCATGCTAGCCTTACTAAGAATGTCAGACGCATATTTGTGCTGAGACAAAAACAAACCAGCGGAAAGCTTTGTGACTGAGATAACAAGAAAGTATGATATGTCACCCAATTCTTTCATGGAAAACACTGAATGCATATGATGAATAAGAGAAGTAATATGAGCTAAATCATTGCCAATAATGATAATGTCATCGACATAAATGAGAAGAATGGTAAAAGTAGTATAGGTCTTTTAAATGAATAAAGAAGAGTCACAATGACTATTCTTAAAACCTGAGGAGAAGAGAAAGTAGGAAAAAGTTGAATACTAAGCTCGTGGAGCTTGTTTAAGCTCATACAAAGCTTTATATAATTTACACACATGAGTAGGAGATGAAGAACACTCAAAACCAGGTGGTTGAGTCATGTAGACCTTCTGTTCAAGTAGACGATGAAGGAATGCATTTGAGATATCAAGTTGCTTGATAGGCCAATTATAATGAAGAGCAATACTGAGAAGAACTCTGATAGTGGACTGTTTGGCTACTGGACTAAAGGTTTCCATGTAATCAATTCCTTGTTCTTGAAGATAGCCCTTGGCTACTAGCCTTGTTCTTGGCAATGGAACCATCAGAGTTTTTCTTTAATTCAAAAACCCATTTGCAGCCAATGGCCTGCTTATGGAAAGGTAATGGAACCAAGGACCTAGTACCTTGCTATTGCAAGGCACAAAATTCATCTTACATGGCTTGAATCCATTTAGGTGTTTGACCATCTTCTGAGTAACATGTAGGCTCAATGAAAAGACAAACAACCTTAGAAAGCATAGCAGAAATAAAATGAGATATTTTGGACCTAGTTTGCATAGGATGTGTATTTAAAGATGAAGGAGGCGGTAAAGCAAAAGAGCTAAGGTCAACAACAATTGGCCCAATAGGAATAAAAGCACCATTAATATGTGAGACTGTAGCGTCAGAAATAGGCATGATTGAGGGAATTGTAGAAGTAAAATTAGGCATAGTAAAAGACACAAGTGCAAGAGTAGGACTTAGAGTAGACATAAAGTCTGAGGAGTGAAGAGGAGAACCTATAGGATTGCAAGAGATGACGAAGATGGGACACCTAACATAGGAATAGTGACAACTAGTGCTACAGTTGCAAAAAGAGTAGTTACAGAAACAGAAGTAGAAGTAGGGATTGAAGACCAGAAGAAGTAATGTAACTGAGGTAGCGTTGGAGGAGGAACAGAAAGCGATTGAGAAGTAAATGGAAAAAGAGACTTGTCAAAAACAACTGCCTTGGCATATAGATTTTTCCAGAAACTGGATCAAGACATCTATAGCCTTTGATGGAGGGATGGTATCCAATGAAGACAAAAGGAAGAGAACTAGGAGCTAACACATGGGGAGAGTAAGGCCTAAGCTAGGGATAACACCTGCAACCAAAGCTTTTTAGAAATACAAAATTAGGTGGATAATGAAATAAAACTTCATAAGGAGTTAGATTATTTAATTTAGAGGTAGGAAGCCTATTAACAAGGAATACTGAAGTGGCAAGCACATCAAACCAATATTCAAGAGGCAATGCAATCTGATGAAGTAAAGCTATAGTAGTGGTAACAAGATGCATATGCTTTATTTCTGCTACTCCATTCTAAAAAGGTGTATGAGGACAAGACAATTGATGAATAATACCATGTGTTTTAAAATAGGACTCAAACTAAGAACTAGTAAATTCACCATGACCATCAATCCTAAAAATTTTAAGTTTTATGTCGAATTGAGTTTCCGCAAACACTTCAAATTTCATGAATTTGGTGAATACTTCACTTTTATAACAAAGAGGATACACCCAACAAATGGTGCAAATGGTCCCCAAACATCATAATGGATGAGGGACAAAGGCTTATTTACAGTGAAACAGCTAAACGAAACTTATGAAGAAGATGTTGCATCTTTTGTGGTGATGGATGATCAAGTTTGGCATGCCAAGTAAAAATAGTGGTCAAACATGCAGCAGGTAAAGATTGTGGCAAAGATTAGTGCTATGAGGAAAGAGAAGAAGGCAATTGGTAAAGACCCTGCCTGTGTACACCTTTATAGATGTCACAACCCAACCCCTAGTCTTTAGGGCTAGAATCGCAACTTGCTAATTAATTCTAATTTTAACAAATTAAGTGGCGTAGGCGGAGGTGAAATGAAAGTAAGAAAATAATTAAACCGATAATTAACTTCATCAGTTATCCCAATATTTAAGAAAACACATCTATCGGGCTTTTATCATTTTCTTTCGATGATAGACAGTTCTGTGCTGGTTTCATTACACGAGGTTACAATCCTTCCTTACCTTTCGTTACTTAAAAAGGATAACAGCTATAAGCACATAGCAGAGTGAGAGATATTATGCCTAGAGCATAGGGGGCACAAAATAATCATAGATAGTTATTTAAACTAAAACATTAAACATAACTTAATTTAAAGAAACAAATTATTTAAGTTGTAGAAATTGAAATCTAGAAATTATGTAGGTAAATAACCATAACCATGGTATAGAACAAAGGTCACTGGAGTGACAATCAGAATAGAGGTCAATGGATCCACGACAAACAGAAGCCAATGGTTTATTTAAGTCCCCAAGGCATGGGACCCATGTGGTGGTACTCACAAAATAAATATTTAAATAATCATTGTCAAATCATATTCATGAGTTTTAATTTAAACAAAAGGGGGTTCATAAAATAATTAATGTAATTGAAATATTAGCATAATTTATAAATATTAGTTGCATAAAATAAACCATGGTAACTCAAGATATACGTAAAACAATTTATGGTAACCTAAGGTCTAATATAACTCACTTTTTTATTTTTTATTTTTTTACTGAAGGCTTTCCTTCTTTCTAGCTGTTCACTAGCTCCCCCTCCGTGACTTTGATTTTGTTATTTATTTGTTTGTTTTTTGTTTGTTTTTTTTTTTTTTTTTTTTTTGCCTTCTTTTTGCTTCAGCTCAACCCTCCTATTTATAAGTGATTTAGATTCAGAACTTGGTTGTTACACCAACACGTGGCCTCACCTCCTTACTTCTCTTAGTTGGGAGAACCTATTTTTTTTTTAACTTAGTTACTCCACATGCCATATTTCGTTATCCTTATCTTATTAGGCTTAAAATATCTAAGCAGATACTTCTTTGTTTTGGCCTAATCACATTTTCGCTCAGCTATCTTTTGTGAAAACGTAATGATTCCAAATTATATTTTAGCACATATAATTATAAAAGTAAATATGTTATATATATATATATATATATTTAGTTGATATTAATGTGGTGTTAAAATTAATTAAACGTTTGGAGTGTTACATTTCTCCCCTCAAAAATAAAAGTTTATCCCCAAATTTATTGTACCTTGGTTTTCAAAAAGATGTGGGTATTTAGCCTGCATTTGATTTTCAATTTCCCATGTTACTTCTTCGACACGATGATTTCTCCACAAGACTTTTACAAGAGGTATAGTCTTGTTTCGGAGAACCTGGTCATGACGATTGAGAATTTCACTAGTTGTTCTTCATAAGGAGATCTTCTTGAACTACTAGGATCTCATAATCGACAACAAGCTCTAGATCTCGAAAATACAATAGTTCAGGTGGCAGTGCAAGGCGATATGCCACAGAACCAATCCTTTCTATTATTTCAAATGGTCCGATGTAACATAGGTTTAATTTTTCTCATTTTCCAAATCAAATGACTTCCTTTGTTGGTGAGACCTTTAAGAAAACATGCTCTCCTACCTGGAATTCTAAATCCCGTCTCCGTGTATCCGCACAGCTTTTCTGGCAGCTCTGAGGAGTGCGAATTCACTGTTGGATGAGTTGAATTTTATCACTCATTTTTGCACGATTTCAAGCCCTAATAACTTCCTGTCTTCGACTTCTGCCCAACATAAGGTGATCGATATCTCCTTTCATATAGTGCTTCGTATGATGCCATTCCAATGCTTGCTTGGTAACAGTTGTTATAGGCAAATTCCACTAAAGGTAGGTGCTCATCCCAATTACCTTTGAGGTTTAGCACGCATATACGTAACCTGTTTTCCAAGGTCTGGATTGTCCTTTTTGATTGTCTATCAGTTTGTGGGTGATAAAAAGTGCTAAACTTCAGTGTTATTCCCAAAGCTTCTTGTAATTTGTTCCAGAAGTGAGATACGAAGCGGGGGTCTCGGTCAGACACAATTGAAATTGGGGTTCCATGCAATCGAATGAGTTCCTTGATGTATAAGGTGGCAAACCTATTGGTAGTGTACGTGACTCTGACTGGTAGAAAATACACCGACTTTATCAATCGGTCTACTATAACCTATATTGCATCATTCTTCAAGACTAACTGTGGTAGCCCGACCACGAAATCCATAGTAATGTGCTCCTATTTTCATTCAGGAATAAGGAGTGATTGCATTGTTCCTGCAGATCTCCGATGTTCTGTTTTAACATGTTGACAATGCATGCATTTGGAGACGTGGTGTATCTTGCTTTTCGTGCTCCTTGGAGAGGTTTAATCTCCTCGGATACGATAGCCCTACAGTTCGGACTCCCGTGGTTCTGAATCTGATTTCACAAGTGCAATGTGAAATAGTGAAAACACAAAAGAGTCTAAATCTAGCAAATCTTTTGGAAAATCGATTTTGAATCAAAAATGCCAAAAACAGACCGCTTTACCAGATTTCAGAATCACCACCTAAATATTTTTGAAAAATTTAGGAAACCCGTGACTCATGCCAAAGGCTACATGTCCGCCATCACCAAAGTGTCTCGGCTCAGTAACTTAGGTATGAGAGAGGAAGGTAATGAATTGAGCACCACACTCACCTAATCAAAGATCGGCCTCTACTAATTATGATGTGATTCTTATGTACAATATATGCTCTTGTTTCGATTTTTATGCTATCTTACTATGTGATGCACACAAGTATAGACTAATTCGCCCACTTTAGAACGTTTTGATTTCATGTTTGGTTTGAAAATTGTTTTGAATATGTGCCACTTGAAAAAGTGATCTCATATTTACATTAATAAAAGCATCCTAATTTAAGTGAAAAAAGCCTTCATTCACAGGCATTCGAACAAGTATATCGAATAAGCACTTAGCCTTATGAAAAACATGCTTGACATGGCAATAATCGCATGCATGCAATATGCTAAAACAAAAAATGCTTACTCCAAATATCCAGGGTGAGCCAAAGAAAGAAAATAGTTAGAAAGAATGCATGATCCTAACGATGCGAATGACTAATACAACATATGCAATATGCAATTAATAAGTTCAGCTACTAGCATGGCGTGTAAGTCAATTTAAGGCATGCGACAAAGCACATATTCAAGTAAGGAATTTGAAATTGACATGGATTAGTATGATGAGTCGAATCCTTATACATGCAAAACGAATGGATGCAAGTCATGAAAAATGCTAAGGAAAATACGATGCTATATGCTATCCATCATAATCGAGTAAATAAAAGGGAGAAATAAATGGAGGTTAGAAGACATACACAATATTTCAAGTTTGCCCTCATGCAAGAGGGTCCGAATAAATGTCCTAATTAAACTAACTACTACAACGCCAAATTAATGAATTAACTACACTAGCTAATTATTTACGAATTAGAAGTACTTTAACTACACTAACTAATTATTACAAATTAGAATTAAACTAACTAATTAGTTACAAATTCAAAGCTAATTAATTACAACATACTATGTATGAAATCTAATTTGTGCGAGAACCGAGGAACCGCACATGCAACCAAGAATATCCTTCCAGAAACACCTCTGTTCTACTGTCTGATTCTGTTCTGTCCGCAGTTAGAAAATAATTATGTTTTTGCCTCAGCTCCTATTCTGTTTTGCAAGAAAAATGCCACTGTTTGCTTAATAAAAGGTGGCTGGCCGGCCAAGGAAAGTGGTCGGCCAGATGGTAGGTAGCTAGCCGGCCACTATTTTTTGGTACTGCCCTGCTACAACAGAATGGAAACAGAGCAAAAACAGAGTGTTTTCAGGGGATGTTTATTCTCTCTGTCTCTCCCTATCATGAAATTGATCAAGGGAGGAGTAGAATCGGTCCACAAATCATCAATGGTCGCAAGGTTGCTGCACGATGATCTATGAACCAATAGGAAAAAGGCTCAATGCTCAATAAATGAAAATGAAAGACTAACAAAACCTCCTCCCTATCATGGAGTTAACTCAAGGAAGGCGATAGACATTGATTCTTGAGCCATTATCATCACTAAAGAGTATGCAACGACTCAAGACTCAAGTGTGTCATTATGTTGAGTAGGCTAACATATGGTAGTATTGTATTTTCTCAGTCTCATTATGTTGATAAAATACTTGAGAAATTTTGAAAATTAGATACAAGTGCGTCGAGGACACTTGTAGACTTGTGTCTACATTTGGCCGAGAATAATAGTGAAAGTTTATTTCAACTAGTGTATTCTCGGGTCATTAGAAGTTTAAAGTATCTGATGAGTTGTATAAAGCTAGGTTTAGCCTACTCAAGTAGCAGGCTTAATAGATATACGAGTAATCCTAATGCTACTCATTGGAGGGCATTATGCAGGTGTTGGATTATTTACACTACACCTGGGATTATGAGTTACATAACACTTGATATCTAGTTCTACTAGAAGGGTACAAAGGTGCCTACTGGATATCTGATACAAAGACGATGAATCCATTAATGAATATGTTTTCTGTAATTGGAGCTGCAATCGTGTCTTGGAGATCTTCCAAGTAAATGTGTATCACGAAATCAATGATGGAATCAGAATTCAGTGCTTTAGATAAGGCTACTAAAGTAACTGAATGGCTTTGCCGATTTTTTAAGGATATTCCATATTGATCAAAACTTGTGCTAACAATTTTGTATACTTTACAACAGCCAATCAAGTATTGGTAGGGCACAGATAGAAGGTTTAGACATTTTTGTCGAAGACATAGTTCCATACGATGACTACTCTCGTGTGTTGTCACTATAGACTATACAGTCTAAGGATGATATTACGGATTCGTTAACCAAAGGGTTAAATCGAGAGTTAGTAAGAAAGTCGTCAAAAGAAATGGGGTTAAAGCCTTTAGTAAATGTTATCGGAATGGAAAACCCAGGCCTTTAGTGAATGTTACCGGAAGGGAAAACCCAACCTAGTTGACTGGAGATCCCAAGATCTAGGTTCAAAGGGACAACCTAATTGCGTGTAACGGGTGAGTCACTATGGAGGGAAATTCTCCTACACATTCTTTTATACAGTGATACCTGTGGAGTGGAAGATTAAGCTGACGCTTTTAATGACCTAAGTACTGTGAACAGTTAACCATAGTATAACAAGATACCTCATGTAGGTCACCTATGTGAGTGCGAAGTGGGGCCGCTTCTTTAAGAATTGATGAGGCCGAATTCTTTAAAAACACTCTCTGGACTAGGCTAGTGTTCCAGGGCCAAATCTTACACACCAGTGAGAATAAGAACAATGGTTGGAGTAACTCTTGTGAGAGGTCTATTGTCTCGGTTTACACAAACAACAGAACAGTTCAAGATATCACGTTCATTGGTCAGCCAATTAATCCAATAAACTTTCACTACGAAAGGTTCAAGGCCAATAGCTACCTTTTCTGATGCAGGGTTATTCTGTGTGCTCTCTCTCAGAGTCTTTGTTGTTAAACGTTGTCTGTTTTTCTTTATTCAGCCAATTTTATTCATGTGAGGGATTGTTGAAAAATAATGGGTTTTCGGAAACTTTAATTTGAAATTAAATTGGGACTCAACCGCCGGTTATGGTGGGTCTGAGTGGTTTTGTATTCTCTTAAGTGAGAAGATTGTTATACAAAAATAATGAGCCGAAACGATTGAGTTATAAATAAGAATTGTCTCATAAAATGGGCATCAATAAAGTTGGGTTTAGATTTGGGCTTAGTCTTGGTTTGGATTAGGCCTAGACTTATACTTATGCATGTACTAGGTTTGGTCTTAGACTTAGACTTGGATCTAGTCTTGAGCTTTGGGTTGAGCTGTGTTGGGCTTAATTTGTGCATGTGTTTGAGATTGAGCTTGGATTTGGTTGTAACCTAACACCCGTATCCATTTTGCAACACATCTAGTTTAATTCTCAAAACTTATACATTATATACATATTATGATTTATATAATAATTTTGGAGTTTTGAACCTTTGTAACTCTACCCCTAATGGCTAAAGTCGATGACATTTGATGACCCCATTGATGTCAGCATTCATGGCTAAGGCTCTCCCTTACTAGTATAAATAGAGGTCTTTCTTCTCCAACTTAAAAGGTAGTTTTTTAGAGAGGTTTTGTAATGGGAAATGAGATGGTGTTTTGAAATAAAAAGTTGGAGATGATTTTTTACACCAAATTTTTTTTCCAATCTTCTTTTGTTAGTCTCTTCTTTGATTTTTGTTAAAGAGAGTATAGCCATTATCAAGTTCGCCAAAGTTATTCAGAAGGTGCTTCTGCATTAGCTAGTTTCGACCATCGTATCCTGAGAGGCAGACACCGACATACCTTTAGCACCAATCGAGAGGTGGTGAATCTGTTTTATGGAAAGTATGATATCACACAGGTTTCGATTTGCTTCTTTTCTTATTATTTGTTCTTTATTTTTTCAGAATTTAGTTTACCTTGACGAGTTCTAATCTTTACTTATCCATGTTAATAATTTGTTCTTTTAATAATATAATCTAATGTATTTCTGTATTTAGTTGTGTCGTTTATTATGTATTTCATCATTTAATAAATAAAAAAAAATTGTTTTGTCATTTCTACTTAGTTTATTTTATATATATATATTTTTTGTATTATTATGAAAAAATATCAACACAAGGTATATATATAAGGTTTAAGTTGAGAGCCAGTCGTAACCCATGCCTAAAACCCTACAAGTTTGTATTCGATGTAGCTATGTGTGTGTGTATATATATATATATTTGTCAAAAATAATACTATGGCGATCAAATTTAAAATTTTGGATTTCATTTCATATGATTGGTTCAATGGTTTTCATTGCTATGTGTATATTGGGTAAATTATTTATAAATTGTGCATAATTACACCAATTTCTCTTTTGGTTAGGTTAACGCAACCGAAATTAATGCAGATGTTTTGTGGAAACTGAAAAAACAATGATAAAATATACATTTCAATTTGTAGGATATGATAATATCATTTTTTTTATTTATTTATACAACTAATGATTAACTAATGAAAAGGAAATCAAATAACTAATGAATAACGGATGAAAAGGAAATCAAATGTTATGTTAATTAAATTCTTAAGACAATCAAATATAATTATATTAAACTTGTAAAACTTGATATATTTTTTTTCCCAATTTTCAAGGAGAGTTAATGTAATTTACCAATCTATCTATACTATATATTAAGTAAAAGGAGGTTTTTAACCCACAAGTTTTGTGAAAGCTCCAATATCTCAATCCTAATTTTTTAATTTTTTGATTTTAAAAAAAAAAACTCAGCATTTATTAATTTCTTCCAATCCCAATGCCTTTTGGGAGATTTGGTCAAAACTCCCTCATAATTAAACTTTAATGCATTAAAGATCAGCATAAACAAAATTTCTTGAAAATTTCAACACATCTATTTATCTATATTATATTATATTATCTATATCTATATCTATATATTTATCTATTATCTATATCTATACTATATATTAAGCAAAAGGGGGTTTTTAACCCACAAGTCTTGTGGGAGCTCCAATATCTCAATCCTAATTTTCTAATTTTTGATTTAAAAAAAAAACACTCAACATTTATTAATTTCTCTCAATCCCCATGCCTTTTGGGAGATTTGGTCAAAACCCCCTCATAATTATTTAATCGTTTTATTTACTATTTTAATGGTTCTTCTTTACAATTATTTTTTTTATTATAAAAAAAATACGATTGTAATTAGATAGCATAAAAATATTTGTGATTTGTATGATTGAAATTATCTCATTTTTTGACGTATTTGGGCTAGCCAAAAAAAATAATTATAATTTGTATTTGGTTTAATAATTTCTTCTTTTGTGGACTATTTTAATAGTTCTTTTAATGGTTCTTTTTATTGAAATTATCTACTTTTGTGATTTGTAAATAAAAATAAAATTATAATTTGATTTTTTAATATGATTGAAGTTATATAAATATAAATACTCACAAAGAGAAAAATGTTATTGTAATTAGTTCAACAGTTTTTTTTTTTTTAATGTGATTGTAGTTAATTCAATGATTCTTTTTTTTAATGAGATTGTATTGTAATTTGTTTAATGATTCTTTTTTTTCATTAGTTTTTTTTTTTATTATGAAAAAAATGTGATGTGACTGTACTTTGTTCAATGGTTCTATTTTTTAATGTGATTGTATTATAGTTAGTTCAATGGTTCTTTTTTTTTCATTTACTTTTTTTTATTATGAGAAAAATGTGATGTGATTGTAGTTTGTTCAATGGTTTTTTTTTAATGTGATTCAATTATTTTATTTACTGTTTTAATGGCTCTTCTTTACAATTATTTTTTTTTATTATGAAAAAAATATGATTGTAGTTAGATAGCATAAAAATATTTGTGATTTATATGATTGAAGTTATCTCCTTTTTTGATTTGTATTTGGTCTAGCTTAAAAAAAATTATAATTTGATTTTTTAATATGATTGAAGTTAGATAAATATAAACACTCACAAAGAGAACAATGTGATTGTAGTTAGTTCAATGGTTCTTTTTTTTAATGTGATTATAGTTAGTTCAATGGTTCTTTTTTTTTAATGTGATTGTATTGTAATTAGTTTAATGGTTTTTTTTTTCATTTATTTTTATATTATGGGAAAAATGTGATGTAATTGTAGTTTGTTCAATGATTTTTTTTTTTAATATGAGTTAATCGATTTATTTACTACTTTAATGGTTCTTCTTTATAATTATTTTTTTATTATGAAAAAAATATAATTGTAGTTAGATAGCATAAAAATATTTGTGATTTGTATGATTGAAGTTATCTCATTTTTTTTATTTGTATTTGGTCTAGCCAAAAAAAAATTATAATTTGATTTTTTAATGTGATTGAAGTTAGATAAATATAAACACTCACAAAGAGAAAAATGCGATTATAGTTAGTTAAACGGTTATTTTTTTTAAATGTAGATTGGTCAAAAGAACGTCTACACATTTCAAAAGGTTAAAAAAAAAATGTAAGTATAACATTTTTACTTTATAACATTTTATAAATACATAATATATGTATTGTTCATTAATTATAATACTAAGCCTTTGTTTGGCAATGACTTTTTTAGTTGACTTTTTGGTATTTTTGACTTTTTTAGCCTGAGACTTTTTTGTTCGTTTGGTATTCTTGATTGGATTTTTGGCTTTTTAGCTTTGGAATAGTGATTTTTTTTTTGTCTTTTTGTGATTTTTGGCTTTCCGTGATTTTTTGAATTTTTTTTGTCTTTTTGTGATTATTTAGCCAAATATGATAACCAAACACCACCTAACTATCATGTTGACAATGCAGGAATACTGATGGAATACTCACAACAATTTAGATTTTAGTTATTTGATGGAAAACTCACAAAAATTTAGATTTTAGTTATTTTTTTGTTTTACTTATTCAGTGAATTTCGAACAAATGTAATAAATTCTTATTTTTATTACTTTAATTATGCAATGTCAGCATTTTCTTTTAAAATTACATATATTTTATGCTAACAATTTATAAATATGTTTGACATAATATAAATAGTTTTTTTTTTTGTAATTTTAATCTCGTGCATAGCACGGGTGATATACTAGTACTATATATTAAGCAAAATGAGGTTTTTAACCCCAAGCCTTGTGGGAGCTTCAATATCTCAATCTAAATTTCTTGATTTAAAAAAAAAATAGCATTTATTAACTTCTCCCAACCCCCAAGTCTTACCCTCATAATAACACTTTAATGCATTAAGAACAAGTATAAAAAAAATTCTTTGAAATCCAACACATATGAATTCCTTGAAAAGTCCCAACATATATGGTTATTATTCCTCATAATAACACTTTAATGCATTAGGAACAAGCATAAAAAAATTTCTTGAAAAGTCCAACACATATGATTATTATCAAAATATTAAACTTTAATATAATATAATAAAAAAAAGAAGACATTTAATTTTCTTGAAAAGTCTAACACATATGATTATTATCAAAATATTAAACTTTAATATAATATAAAAAAGGGAAAAAAGAAGACATTTAAAAAATAAAAATAAAAAATATTTAAAAATCGCAATTCACATATATAGATAATTGTAAATATATTAAGAAAAAGAGGGTTTCTAAACCCCAAGCCTTGTGGGAGCTCCAATCTTTCAATCTTAATTTTCTAAATTTTTGATTTAAAAAAAAAATCTCAGCATTTATTGATTTGGTCAAAATCCTCCGATCAGCATTGATTAATTTTTTCCAATCCGCATGCCTGCATTTATTGATTTGGTCAAAATCTTTGATTAGTATTTAAAATCCCCTCATACAAATAATTATAGATACAGCTCGTGCATAGTTATTGCAGTAGCTTTTTTAATTTCTCCTGTACACTATGGTTAGTGATAAGATTGTTAAATTATTTTTATAAAAAATCTTAAAAAACATAATTTATATATTAAAAAAAATTAAAAAATATATAAATATCTATAATTATCCCGTGCATATTACGGGTGATAGGCTAATATATATTGTATTCGTGATAGGCTAGTATATATTGTATTCAAATTGGATTTTTAATAATTTACTCTTTCAAAGATGTTTAAAAAGTGCAAGGCTTTCTTAAAAGATCAATTTGGACAAATTGCCGCTGACAGATGTTGAAAAGTGTAATTGATCTTGTAAAATATTTTTCAATCAAATTGTTCACTAAAAAAATGTCCAAAAATATAATTCATTGCCTCAAAGTTGTTCAAAAGTAAAATTCCTATTTTGCAATGTGTAAGATTAGTTATTTTAATTGATCTTTTAGTTCAACGTGTAACATTGTTATAATTAAATTAAATTCGGAGGACAATTTGCTCTAATTGATCTTTGGAAAAATTAGTGTAAGGTTCCTCTCCCATTTTTAATAATGGAAGAGATTCACAATATTATTTTATGATGTCTAAGGTCCTTCAACCCCCAGCACCTATATATCACAGAGAAATTTGATTCTCTTAAATCAAACTGCCTCTCCCTCTCTTCTTTTCTCTTTGCTCTTCTCTCTCCGATGAACTCCACCTCCATTGTCGGAATTCATCGTCGTCATTTGTACTGGACCAGATATAGTAATCAAGTATAAGACAGATGGTATGCTTCTGAGAGAGATTTTGATTGATAAGAATTTATCTCAGTATTCAATTATAATGCTTGATGAAGCTCATGAGAGGACAATCCACATTGATGTCCTTTATCCGATGGAGATACTCTACACCAAACAGCTAGAAAGTGACTACCTAGTTGCATCTCTAATCACTGTTATACAGATCCACTTGACAGAACCTGAGGGTGATATCCTCTTCTTCTTGACTGGTCAAGAGGAGATTGCTCTCTCTCTCTCTCTCTTTCTCTCTCTCTCTCTCATACACATACAAACATCTATGTATATAGTATGAAGTTAAATTGTTTGACAAAATGCTTCTTAGAACTCCAAAACACATAACTATGAGATTTGATTTGATAAAACTCTTTTTAGAACTGTAAAACATATAGCTATGAGCTTTGAAGCTAACTTGTTTGATAAAATGTTCCTTAGAAAAATACTCATAGAGAAAAACAATTACAATTTTCTCTGGTTTGTTCAAAACACAGAGAAAATTGTCATTGTTCAAAACACAGAGAAAATTGTGATTGTTTTTTTGTTTCTCAGTAGCGCAATTTTCTCTGGTTTGGTTTGATTTTGAATGACCAATAATAAAGAAATTTAGATAACCAAGAAATATTTCATGGTAGGTATTGAGAGGGTGATTTATGATCTGGAATTGGGCCGAGGTAACGGCCGAGCAGGTTGAGAGCCCAACGGTGCATGGGGCCGAAATGATCGACTATCCACCCGGAGATGGGCTGCCAGAACTTGGGCCGGGCAGAAATTGGGCCAAGTGTGTGCCGCCCCAGACCGTAAAGAAGCTGCTCGGCAAGGCAGTGCTCGGTTAGCCGAGCTGCTTGATCAGGGGACGGCTGAAGCCAGACAAGCTGAGTGACCGGCGCCCAGAAAGGCGTGGTCATCCGAGGTAACCATTTGATCGGCATGAAGGCCGACCACAGGAGGTGCCCCAGGCTCGGCTTTGCCGAGATGCCGCCTAGCCCGGTCCTTCCTGGGCCTAGCCAGTGAAGTGCTTGGGTATGAAGCACAGCACGGCCGTGGATAGAGAAGCTCGGCTGCCGAGCTCCAACTAAGAGGGCAGGCAGTTGGGATTAGGTGATGTTCAGCGAGGTTTATGCTGACAGATGGGATAGCGGAACCACGTGTCAGGAGATGACTGGGAGTAGATATGGGGCGCAGAGGGTATATAAGCATGTCTGCGCCCCCCATACGCAGACAGACCAACACTTTGTAAGAAAACTCCTACACTCTAACACTCCTCTCTCTCTCTCTATCCTAAGGTGTGTGCTAACTTGATCGTCGGAGGGTTTTTCCGGCCACACACCGCCGGGCAGCTCACCGTTATTCGCTCGCAAGTGATCGGACATAAACGGAGCTTGGAAGAAAGGAGTGCGGGCTTGCCGGAATATTTGCTCCCCGTACAATTGGCGCCGTCTGTGGGAAGCTTGACAGACAAAACCTTGTCTTGCAAGTTCATCTGATCGCCGTCCATGGCGAACAACGACGAGTTTCCGTTGTCTGCCATAGACGGAGCCACCCCGGAGTTCACCCGAAGAAGAGAAGTCCCTCCCGCCATCCATCCAATGGCGAACTTGGGGACGCCCACCGGAGGACAGTCAGGAGACGCGTGAGATAAGCGCGGAAGAAGTCATGGACATTCACGGAGTCCAGACGGTCACCGGCGGAGGACAGACTCACACGTCAGACGTCTGGAAAGTAAGTTGAGGGATCAAGACGCTGTCATCCAGCGAATAGCGGTGGAGATGGAGGATCTGAAGCGGCATGTCAAAGGGAAGGGTGTAGCTGAAGTGGGAAACCACAGTGAGCGCACCCCATCCCGTCGTTTAGGCGGCCAGAGTCAGCAACGTACTCAGTCCATATCTATTACTAGAAGTTACCAGGTTGGTGATTCCGACGCGCATGCAGAAAAGTCTAGCGCGCAAGACAGCACCTACAAACCCTCACGTCCAGTGACGACGTCGAGGTACTCTCACTCTGCTCAGTCAGAGGATTTACGGGCGGTCTTAAAGGGGCGGGCTCACTGGCGCGAAGCTCAGAGAATACCTGCTTTCCAGCGGCTATCCTACGGGGTTCATGCCAACGAGGAGGTCGGAATGCCTCCACCCCGCCAAGTAGTGCCACTCTTTGAAGATACGGACTTGGCTAGGCTGAGTGCCTCCCCTTTTTCCCTGGAAATAGAAACAACACTGCTTCCGGCAGGCTTCCACCAGCCCAAGTTCACACTTTACGACGGAAAAACCGATCTATATATGCATGTGAGCCACTTCCGACAGGTTATGGTCGGACATAGGCGCAATGACGGACTTATGTGCCTAATCTTCCCGTCAAGTTTAGGCGAACTGGGCTTAAAGTGGTTCGAGAGGTTGCCAGAAGGGAGCATACAAAGGTGGCATCAGTTGGCCGAGGCGTTTGTTACACGCTTCAAAACCAACACAAAGACACCAAAGGAAGTCGATCATTTGCTAAGTATCAAGATGGAACCAAGCGACACACTGAAGGTATATAACTCAAGGTACTGGGAAACCTTCAACGAGATCTTGGATTGCCCGGTCAACCTCGCAATCACGCAATATAAGCGTGGTCTTCCGGTCGGCCATAGACTGCGGGACTCGCTTACCATGCACCAACCGACCTCCATGGGCCAGCTCATGCAGCGCATCAATGAACAC
>NW_021026174.1:580244-598441 GCF_004153795.1 Camellia sinensis | reverse complement strand
TTAAGAACCTGCTTGAGGCACGAGCAATTCAGGAAGTGCACTGCCCTCGGTGGATTTCCAACACAGTAGTGGTGCCCAAGAAGAATGGAAAGTGGCGAGTTTGTGTCGACTATAAGACAGTCAACCGAGTTTGTCCCAAAGACAGCTTCCCTTTGCCGCGCATTGACCAGCTAGTGGATTTGACAGCTGGACACAACAGGCTCAGTTTCTTGGATGCCTACCGCGACTACCATCAGATTGCCATGCACGAGCCTGATCGAGAGATCACCTCTTTCACGACTCCAAGGGGACTCTTCTGCTACCGAGTCATGTCTTTTGGTTTGAAGAACGCCGGGGCAATCTTTCAGAGGATGGTGACCAAAATGTTTGCTCCTTTGCTTGGCCGGACAATGGAGGTTTACATCGATGATATGGTGGTAAAGAGCCGACATGCAGCAAACCATTTGTCCGACTTAGCCGAGATGTTTGCCATTCTAAAGAAGCACAAGCTGTGCTTGAATGCGTCAAAGTGTGCCTTTGGCGTGGGATCCGGAAAATTTTTGGGATTCTTAGTCACGAACCGAGGCATCAAAGCAGACCCTACTCAGATCAGAGCCGTGCAAGAATTGGACCAACCCAGCTCGGCTAAGGACGTGCAGCATCTGGCCGGGATGGCCGCCGCGCTTAATTGGTTTATAAGCCGGTCATCAGATCGCTGCCGCCCTTTCTTTCAAGCATTGAAGTCAAAGTTCTCGTGGGACGCAGAGTGTGACCGCGCTTTGGCCGAGCTCAAAGAATATCTGTCTACTCCGCCACTGTTGGTTACACCGAAGCCGGGAGAGGAACTTTACCTTTATCTTGCCGTCTCCCAACACGCGGTCAGTGCGGTGCTAGTCCGCGCTGAAGGAATCAAGCACTTCCCAATTTTTTATGTCAGCAAGACCTTGCTGCCGGCTGAGACGAGATATTTGCTGCTGGAAAAGCTTGCATTGGCATTGATGATAGCTTCGAGGAAGTTGGCGCATTATTTTCACGCCCATACCATCATCGTACTGACCGAGTTTCCTCTCAAGGCCTTGTTTGAACGGGCAGACTTTTCAGGCTGAATTCTTAAGTGGGCGGTTGAGCTAGGACAGTTTGATGTGAAGTTCCAGCCGCGCACCGCTATCAAAGCCCAGACCTTGGTAGATTTCGTCGCCGAGTTCTCACCTGGCACTCATCCGGTGTGCCCGGTCGATATTACCGTAGCAGATGATGAGTTGCACGCAAGACCATCCGAGATACAACTAGTTAGTGGAAGTAGCAACGCGGAGTTTGCGCGCACCAGTGAAGCACCCTCAGTTTGCACGGTTATACCACCCGGTGATGAGTTGACGGAGTTGAGTATCACCGACCCATCCGCTCTGTCCGGTCCCGCATCACCAAGGGGGGAAAAAATTGAACCACATAGCTCAGAACCTACGGCCGGCATAACACCGCAACCTGATGATTCGCCTACGGACTTGAGCGTTACAGATCAACTTGCTGAGTCCGGTGCCGAATCATCCAGGGGGGAAGGAATGGACCCACACAGCTCAGAATCTGCGGCCGGCTTAACACCGTAACCTGACGATTCACCCACGGACTTAAGCATTACAGAACTTGCTGAGTCCGGTGCCGAATCACCAAGGGGGACTGAATTGGAACTGGTCAACACAGAAACCGCACAGCCGAGCAGTGGTGATCCCATTGCCCTTCGCAACTCTCAGGACCCATCCGACTACTGGAAGCTTTTTGTGGGGAAAATGTGGAAGCTTTTTGTTGATGGAGCGTCCAACCGTCATGGTGCCGGCCTAGGTATCGTTCTTATCTCCCCGGATGGCCTAACCATTGAACATTCTATCACGCTTGGCTTCCCAGCATCTAACAACGAGGCTGAGTACGAGGCCCTTCTCGCCAGGCTCAAGAGCGCTATTCAAATGAAGGCTGCCGAGCTACTGGTGTACAGTGATTCCCAGCTTGTGGTTAACCAAGTCTCTGGGATTTACGGAAGCAAAGGACGACAGGATGGCGAAGTATCAGGCTCTGGTCAGAGAACATATCAAGCAGTTTGAGGCAATTAGAGTCCAACAGATTGGCCGTGAAGCAAACAGCCGAGCTGATGAGCTGGCCGGCCTCGCTTCTATGGTAGATAGTATGTCTCCAAACCCCCTGTTAATTGACTTTCTTCCGCGGCCAAGCATTGAAGACGCCGGGCAGACGGATGTACTCTGCGCCGCGCTAGGTCTTTCCTGGATAGACCCCTTGATCTTATTCCTCAGAGACCGGACTCTACCAACTGACAAGAAAGAAGCCCACAAAATCTGGGTGAAGTCAGAGCGGTTTTGGCTCTCTCCATCTGGTGTGCTGTATAAGAAGTCCTTCACTGGTCCTTATCTAAAGTGCGTACCCCCGAATAGTGTGGAGGCCTTCTTGTACGAAATTCACGAAGGGATTTGTGGCAGCCACATAGGGGGCAGGTCCTTGGCCTACCGAGCTATTACGCAGGAATACTGGTGGCCGTGCATGCAGGCCGACGCACAAAAGTACGTCCGCAAGTGCGAAAAATGCCAGAAATTCGCCCATCAGGCTGTATAAGAAGTCCTTCACTGGTCCTTATCTAAAGTGCGTACCCCCGAATAGTGTGGAGGCCTTCTTGTACGAAATTCACGAAGGGATTTGTGACAGCCACATAGGGGGCAGGTCCTTGGCCTACCGAGCTATTATGCAGGGATACTGGTGGCCGTGCATGCAGGCCGACGCACAAAAGTACGTCCGCAAGTGCGAAAAATGCCAGAAATTCGCCCATCAGATCCATCAGCCTGCTAGGGAACTTCTTCCCCTCACCAGTCCTTGGCCCTTCGCCATGTGGGGGCTAGATATAGTGGGGCCACTGCCAACAACACCGGGCAACCGGAAATTCTTTATTGCGGCCACAGATTACTTCACGAAATGGGTTGAAGCTAAGCCCTTGGCAACCATCAAAGAAAAAGACGTGAAGCGGTTTGTCTGGCAGAACGTGGTCACGCGGTTTAGCGTCCCCAAGATTTTGATCTCTGACAACGGCACCCAGTTTGACGGTTGCCTATTCAGTGGATTTTGTGAAGATTTGAAGATAGAATTCTACAACTCCACCCCGGCTTACCCGCAGTCCAATGGTTAAGCCAAGGCATCGAACAAGACTATTCTGGATGGGTTGAAGAAACGGCTGGAGAAGGCAAAGGGAAAATCGGCTGAGGAGTTACCCAGCGTCCTTTGGACATACCGAACAACCCCGCGGCGATCTACCGGGGAAACTCCATTTGCTTTGGCTTATGGCATGAAGGCGGTCATACCTTTGGAAGTTGGCATGCCCACCCTAAGAAGCGAGAGTTTCGAACCCGAACTGAATGCCGAAGCTATTGCCTTGGAATTGGACCTTGTGGAAGAACGCCGGGAAAAGGCTCTCATCCATGTGGTCGCCTACCAACAAGAGCTCTCAGACGATGCACCCCAGACCGTTCAAAGTTGGTGATTGGGTTTTGAGGAAAGTTATGGGCAACACCCTGGTGCCAGGAGAAGGCAAACTAGAGGCAAATTGGGAAGGACCCTACAAGATCACCGGTCTAGCAGGCAAGGGGGCTTACCACTTGGAGGACCTAGAGGGAACAGCAATACCCCGGCCATGGAATGCGGCCAACTTGAAACTATATTATTTTTAAGCTTTTGCTTTCTTTTCTTGTGCAAAGGGATTTTTGGGCATTGCACTCCAAAATGTAATTCTTTTTGTCAATATATTGAAGTATTTTTGCTCTAGCGTTTGGACTGTTGTTTTAATGTAAAAATCGAGATGGTTTGCTCCGATTGGAAGAGTTGGTGTTTTGTCCAACTTCGGATTCCCAACCGAGATGTTTTGCTTCGGTTAGAAGAGTTGGTGTTTTGTCCAACTTCGGATTCCCAACCGAGATATTTTGCTCCGGTTGGAAGAGTTGGTGTTTTGTCCAAGTTTGGATTCCCAACCGAGATGTTTTGCTCCAGTTGAAAGAGTTGGTGTTTCTTCCAACTTCGGATTCACAACCGAGATGGTTTGCTCCGGTTGGAAGAGTTGGTGTTTTGCCCAACTTTGGATTCCCAACCGAGATGTTTTGCTCCGGTTGGGAGAGTTGGTGTTTCTTCCAACTTCGGATTCCCAACCGAGATGGTTTGTTCCAGTTGGAAGAGTTGGTGTTTTGTCCAACTTCGGATCCCCAACCGAGATGATTTACTCCGATTGGAAGAGTTGGTGATTTGTTCAACTTTGTTATTACCAACCGAGATGGCTATTTCGGTTTAAGAATTCGTTTTGTTCTAAGTATTTCAACCGAGTTATGAATTCCGGTTGACAAGGTGTTCAATCTATGATTTAATACCGAGATGATTTGCCGAAGATAGAATTGATAACAACTGTGCAAACACTTGGCGAAATTTGAGTTTTTAATTGATAAGAAAGTAAATACAAAAGGTGGGGACAGAGCCCGGTTACATCAAAAACGCGAAAGCAAAAATACAAAAATAGAAGAAAACTAAACCAAGGGGGAGAGATTGGTAAACTCGTCCTCGACGGCATCAAGGTTGATGGTTGGACTTGTGTCTTGGGCACCGGGCTTGTCACGGCCGGGCTGCTCCTGCACCTCGGCATCCTCTTCTTCTTCCTCTGTCTCAGCATCTCCCTCTTCAAGCCCTTCCTCGGCCTCCGCTTGCAAAGCGCTGAATACGTCGTTTGCGTAAGGCACAAGGTAGACCGGTAGCGAAGCAGGTGGAGGATTGGCAAATACGTCGGTGTCAGAGCCCTGGCCGAGATGCTCGCAAGCAGACTTCCAGCCGGCTTTGAAGTAAATATCTTGTGTGGCAAAGACTTATTTTTTGTAGCTCTGCTCGGCTTCGTTGAAACCGGCGTTGTTAGCAGCCCGGCAGTCTTTCTTCCGCGTCTTTTTGAGCTTGCTTAGCTCGGTCTGGAGCTCATCCCATTTTTTCTCGGTCGCATCCAGCTGACCGAGCAGTCTGTTGTTGTCGGCGTTAGCCATTTCAAGTGAAGACTTTGCCCGGCCGAGCTCGGCTTGGAGGCTCTCGACTTGGCTGGCGGTATCGCTCGCCTTCTGCCGAAGTCTGTGGATGCGCTCCATGACCAAGTGCTGCTTCTGGATGGCCTGCAAAATTAGAATTTGATCAGAGAAGAAACCGTGCAAACACTTGCGAAAATTGAAGCAGAGGATTGAACTTCTTACCCTGGTCATGGATTTCACGGTGGATTTGACCAGCCGGGTGTCAGGAACGTGGTCGCTTCTAACCACGTCGCTGGGCAGCAGCAAAGCCTTTGAGAGGTCGAAGGCAAGCAAGTGCTCCTTGTCGCCTTTGACCGAAGCATTTGTCGGGATCTCTTTTCCCCGGTGTTTCAGCTGCGGCCACCATGCTGGGATGGTGCTGACCCTGTCAACAGGTTGCTCGGTTGCCAGTTCGGTGATGAGCTCGGCAGAGGGATTGGCCCGTGGTCTTTTGCCAGCCCGGCGTGTTTCTTGGCTAGACTGCCCGGCGGCTGGAGAGGCTAAAGCGACCACGGCGGCACTCGATTGACCGGCAGCTGGGGAGCGGGCGATGACACTCGGTATCTCGGCCGAGGTTGCGGTTAGAAGATTTTTGATTCGGCTTCTTTTGGCCATTTCTTGTTCGTCTGTTAACCGGATTAAGGGGACGTCAGGAAGGGTAGGGTCTAGAGGTGGCGAAGGAGCACGGAGGAAGTCTGTTACTCTACTCCGGCGCGGAGCAGAGTACCTGTAGGTCGGAGTGTAACCGAGTAAATCGTTGCAATCTCGGTGGGAATATCGAAGCACGGTCCGAATTGTCTCGATGTTGGGGAATTGATAGTTGGCTTGCAAGGCTTGGATTACTACAAAAGAAACAGGAAAACCGGTTAGTTACAGTATAAAGAGGTAAGCTAACCGAGCAAGTTTGAGCGGTTTACATGAGGAACCGAAGTCCTTGTTTATAAACCAGCCCGGTACCTCGGCTGTTTCGTAATTGCCCGACACCCAGAAAAAATCGTCGTCGTGCAGATCTTTATCCGGGGTGCCGGTTACAATTTTTTCCTTGCCCGGTCTGATTTTCAAGTAATAAGCTAGGCCGTCACCGGTGTGACCCATTGTGTATTGCCTCAATATCTCGGCTAGACCTAAGTTGGTGCCTAGCCGAATGTTCAATTCATGAACGCTGTTGATAATTCTATAAGTGTTGATGGACACTTGGGTGGGTGCCAGCCCGGTGCGGCGGAAGAACTCGGTGATAAGTGGGTTTAGTGGGAAACGGAGGCCCCCTTCGACAATTGACAGCACGGTGAAGGGGCATTGGTCTAGTCTGCCCCAGGGTGTTGTCTCTTCTTCAGCCAGTTCGAGATGGACATCGGCCGGGATGCCGTACTCCTCTCTGAATGTAGCTAGCGCGGCCGAAGTATCCACTAGGAAGCGGAATTTCCCCATTTGTGGCCGGACTGAGGTAGCTCGACTGAGGTGTTTGGTACGGTGGCAATTGGTAATTGCTCGGTCTTGAGAGCCTGAGGAATGGAAAGTGGTCCCCTTGGACTCTACAGGAAAAGGATGGCAAGTGTAAGTGTGAGCGCAGTCGCGCGGAAGGAGCTGGACTTTAGCTCGGTCATTAAGGGTGCCAAACCACCTCGGTCTTCTAAGCTAACTAAAGAGCTCGGTCGCCCAGGCAGGCCAGTTGTTAGCCCGGTTGAGCAACCATTTCCTTTTGATTATCTCGGTTTTTGCTGGGGTTGAGACAAACATGTTATTTGCTCGGTTAGATTGGTTTTTTGGATCAAATGAAGACCAGGAGCCCGGTCCGCCCCAGCTCTTCAGTGTTCTTCAGGAAAATAAAGAACACCAAGAATAGTGGGAGGTTAGGGACGATTTCTATTGCCTATGCCCTAAGAGCTACGTTTTAGTGCCCTAATGTGTATAATATTAGAGAAGATAGCAACAAAATAGGGGTAGAAGGACTTACCAGTGAATGGCAGGAAATGTTCCCTCGAGCACGAAGAATGGCAGACGAGGCTGGGAGAGGTTGCTTGAGCTCTGAAGTGTAGGGTTGAAGAGAAGCAGTAGGAGCGAGTTGAGTAAGAAGAGGTCCTGTATGTATAGACAAGAGAGAGACCGCCCAAATTCAAAATTCTGGCAAAAACAGCGGGTTGGCTGCTCGATGACCAATGGTAGCCCGCCACGTGTCCTCATTTATGGCGACGTCAGGACTGAAGCGACGGGTTGAAGAGTCGAAGAGCCAACCGGGCTACTTTCGAAGAAAAGGACGTCAGCCGAGGAGTATAACCGGGCAAGTCTACAGACAGTTATGTTAACTAGCCCGGTCGCCCTTTGGCATCTTGAAAACTGAAGAAATATTATCTCGGTCGAAGTGTGTAATCTCGGTCACGCTTTCGCGGACGGAATTAAGGGGCAATTGAGAGGGTGATTTATGATCTGGAATTGGGCCGAGGTAACGACCGAGCAAGTTGAGAGCCTAACGGTGCATGGGGCCGAAATGATCGACTATCCGCCCGGAGATGGGCTGCTAGAACTTGGGCCGGGCAGAAATTGGGCCAAGTGTGTGCCGCCCCAGACCGTAAAGAAGCTGCTCGGCAAGGCAGTGCTCGGTTGGCCGAGCTGCTTGATCAGGGGACGGCTGAAGCCAGACAAGTTGAGTGACCGGTGCTCGGAAAGGCGTGGTCATCCGAGGTAACCATTTGATCGGCATGAAGGCTGGCCACAGGAGGTGCCCCGGGCTCGGCTTTGCCGAGATGCCGCCTAGCCCGGTCTTCCCTAGGCCTAGCCAGTGAAGTGCTTGGGTATGAAGCACAGCACGGCCGTGGATAGAGAAGCTCGGCTGCCGAGCTCCAACTGAGAGGGCAGACAGTTGGGATTAGGTGATGTTCAGCGAGGTTTATGCTGACAGATGGGATAGCGGAGCCACGTGTCAGGAGATGATTGGGAGTAGATATGGGGCGCAGAGGGTATATAAGCATGTCTGTGCCCCCCATACGCAGACAGACCAACACTTTGTAAGAAAACTCCTACACTCTAACACTTCTCTCTCTCTCTCTCTCTATCCTAAGGTGTGTGCTAACTTGATCGTCGGAGGGTTTTTCCGGCCACACACCGCCTGGCAGCTCACCGTTATTCGCTCGCAGGTGATCGGATATAAACGGAGCTTGGAAGAAAGGAGTGCGGGCTTGCCGGAATATTTGCTCCCCGTACAGGTATCTAGAGAAATTCTTTGATTTTGAATGACCAATAATGGCTGTGAGAAATTTGGAGAATCAGAAGCTTCTTCTGCAACCATATATTCAAAGACAAAAATATTAGAGAGAGAGAGAGAGTTTAGGCCAAGATGAGACTTGAACTTACTTTGTCTAGAGAAATTAGAGTAGGAATTCCAGAGAAATTTGGAGAGAAGTCTAGAGAAATTAGGAGAGAATTTCTCTGGACAGTTGGAAGTCCAAAGAAATTTGGAGAGAAGTCCAGAGAAATTTGGCGAGAATTTCTCTGGACAGTGGGAAGTCTAGAGAAAATTGGACAGAATTTCTCTGGACAGTAGGAAGTCCAGAGAAATTTGAAAAGAAGTTCAGAGAAATTTAAGTTGAGAGAAATTTGGAGAAAATTTCTCTGGAAATTAAAATTTCTCTGGAAATTAAAATTTCTCTGGATCAATGTGTGAGAGATCTTAGACATTATGAAAATATTTAATATCATTTATGCTATAAACTCTTAATACCAGGGACCTTAAAAAAAAATCCCCTAGATCTTTTGTGACCAATTTCATTTTTTAACATTCTTTAGGAAACAATTTGTTTCAATTGATTTTTGGCCGCTTGATCCAACAGTCTTTGATTCAAATTTCTTTGGACCTAGACTAGCAACGACGACGCCGTCACTCCCGCTTCCACCGCTTCTCACTTCACCGTCGCTGTCTTCTTCGAGATTCACAAACTCGACACTCGAGAGCAGATATTATCTAATCAAGATCGAGATCTAATCGACCATCAAGATCGATATCTTTCTCTATTAGGGTTTCGTAAGATCAATGATGGCGGCGGCGGTGGCGGTGATCTCTTTTCTCTCTCTCTATGTGTGTGTGTGTGCGTTTAACCATGGAGCTCAGTGCCGGCGATGACAGATCTTGTCATCGCTGGCTGGCGTCTCATGGAAGAATGAGATCTCAACTACAAGAATGAGATCGGTTGTGATAAGCGAAGAGTGGTAGATATGTGGTGGAGCGTGGTTGGGAGTGGTGGTAAAGGTAGTAGTGCTTAGAAGAAGAAGAAGAAGAAGAAAAGAAGTCATCTTCATCCATGAAATTGTTGAAGCATTCTTCTTCTTCTTCTTAATGGTGGTGGTGGTGGTGGTGGTGGTTTTGCTCTCTGGAAGATCTAGAATTGCTTGAAGTTTTGCTGGAGTTGAAGGACTAATCAGATTGAAGATTGACTAGTCTAAACAAAATATCCATTTAGCCCCTCCATAATCATTTTAGATCATATTTTCTTTGTTATTGTTGTTGTTGTTGTTTTGAAGCTTTGTGATGTATCTATGGATATCACTACTATAACAGCTCTTAAATATTTCAATAGATGTGTTAGATTGGTTTCACAAATTATCATCATTTCAACAAATCATCTCTTGTTTGTCTTGGTATTTCAACAAGATAGAAAATATAAAAAATTCACTTGGAGGAACAGATAGAGAGAGAAAAGAGATGTGGGGAGAGAGAGAGAGAGAGAGAGGTGGAGAGAGAAACAGATAGAGAGAGAAAAGAGAAGTTGAGAGAGGAAGATAGAGAAAAAAAAGTTTCAAAATGGTGTTAATTTGAACAAATAAAAAAGTGGGTAACAAAAATTCAACATATAGTCAAAAATATCTGAACACATAAAAAATAATTTAAACAAATAAATATAAATTTGAATAGATAGTCAAAAAAAATCAACAAAAAATTTAAAAGGTAAAATTAAAAACAAAATATCATTCAAAACCAATAAAAAGACATCTTATTAAATTATTTCATAAAGAATGAACTTTTTATCGACAAAAAATAACCACCAAACCTAAAATCTTATACATTATTTAAATTTCACTTTTCAACAATTTTTTCTTTACTTTTCTAGGGTCAATTGCACATTTAAACATATTATAAAGGACAAATTGTCAAATGATCTTAAAAAATTGATACTAAATTCAGATCCACATAAAAGAATACTTAAAAAAGGTTTACTCTTATTCACTTTGTGAATTAGACGGTATTGTTTAGATTCGTAGGGCTCATCATATATCTAAATTTGATAATTTGAATTGTGTAATATATAAGACTCGTCGAGTATTTATTCTCTGTAAAAAATTACATTAATCGAATATCAATAACTACTTGATTAGAATACATTTTTGTCAATAATTTATTTTTAAAATCATATTTATCATTGACAAAAATATAATCTAATCAAGTGACTATCGATATCCGATTAACGTGATATTTTGCAAAGATGAAATACTCAACGAGATCCACATATTGAACGATTTGAATCATTAAAATTATACATGTGGTGAGTCATATAGACCTAACAATATGCTGTAATCTTATTTTAAATTGAAAAGAAACTTGATCCCTTAAATGAGTTAAAACTGATAATATCTATATCCTGAGTGGTTATCCTAAATAGGTTTGAATTTAATTCAAAACCTATTTGGATAAGATCCAAATTATGTTCAAATGGTCATGCCACATGGGCGCCCATTACTAACATGTACACATGAAGAAGCTCTCGGAAATTTGTGGTCATTGTGTCATCATTTGTAGTAAACTAAACTATTCTCACTTATATTAAATTGTCGTTTTAGGAATTAGTTATTTTATTTTAGTTAATTTTTATTTATTTTTAATAAAAAGATGTGTAAAGAAGTAAAAGAGTAGTTGATTTTTTTTTTTTTTGGCTTTTTTACTATAGTTGGTGTTTCCTTACTCTTTTATGAAAACTGTTCAATCCCATCAATTTTTTCCTCCAACGATGTTTCGAAAGTTTTTTTTTTTTGGGGGGTGTGGTGTGGTTTTGATTTGAGGGAATGGAGCATTGCTCATCTTTTATTATTATAAAAAAATACTATCAACTTCACTTACGAATTTCGATTGTATCCTAAACAAGAGTTGTGTGGTTGAGATTAAATTATACAGTGTGAGATTTATGTATAGAATAAATATAAATTACAAGATGACAATTTTGAGTAAGTTTTAGATAGTTAAGTCTGAATTTGTATTATTGGGGTAAATTACAAATACAACTTTTGAGATTTGCTTAAAATATGAATTGTCTTCTGTGATTCTGAAAATTACAATTTACCCTTTGAAGTTTTCGATTTCATAACAAATAGCCCATTTTATTAATAATTCACCAAGTCAATTAATAATTTTTAATGATATCATAAATATATTTCTATATGTGAGAGCTTTAGGAATTTTATTTTTTTAGTTAATTTTGTTATATAAAAAATTTTGACAATAAAATATTTATAATTTTCAAACCACAGACAGAAAATTGTATTTTAAACAAACTTTAAAAAGTGTAACCACTGCTACTTTTTTTTATTTTTTATCTCCACAACATTACCCCTTCATCATCATTGCAACCACTATCACCACCATTACCTTTGGCGATATAGCTATGTCACCATTGCCTCCTCTCTCATCATCAACTCAACATCACAATATAAAAATTGAAAAAAAAAAATTAAATGTGATCTTGTACATATCAAAAAAATTGTTTTAAATTAACACTTAATTTTTTATCAAATAGTTTTTCAACTTAAAGAATTCAACATTCAACATTTAGTACTTAATTTTTTAAATTTTAATTTTATCAAACACCATTTTAGACTTACCAATGGTATGTCCATCCAATAACATTTGATTAATTTGTTTCATATTTTTTCTGAAAAAAAATAACATAGCTCTCTATTATAAAATGAACACATGGTATGTGATATTTCCAAAACAATAGTTGTTATAGACTATTGTGGAGGCCGAAAAACAATAAAAGAAGAAAATAAGAAGAATAAATTATAAATAGTATAATGATGGTGGTTATTGTGGTGGTAGAATGATTGTAGTTGTTGTGATAATGGTGGCAATGGTTGTAGAGATTAAGGGTCTGTTTATTTTCAAAGGTAGGTCGGGTACGATTGTCAGTGAAGGGATTATTAATGAGGGGACTGCTCATAAAGAGATTAAGAAAAATTGTATTTGTTTGATAACCAGTGGACTAGCAATAGTTTATGTTTGTTTTGAGAGATAGGAGTAAGATTAACCATGTAAAATTTCACAAATACTCGTATTACATTACGATCAAATTTGAGCTTATACCAATTAATAAATTCATAACATATTTTAATATTAAAATTATATTTCATAAATATATATATTTTTAGTACTATTTTATTTTTTTTGGTATAAATATTATTATACTATTATATTTTTATATTAAATCATTTTGATATGAAGAATGGGGGAGTAAAAAAATGGTGAAATAATTTTAAAAAATAATAGAGAAAAGACCATACTAATCAAGTAAAGTAAGTGAATTAGGTTGGACAATAGAGGGCAAAATAGTAAATCCCCTCTAATCCTAAGGGATTGTTTTTCTAATACCATCTCTCATGAGAACTACTAATCCCATCCATGGAGGCCTATCAGAGTCCCAAAGTATTATGAATCCCTTTCCCTATTTTGCAAACGAACACAATATCAATAGACCTCACATTTATCCTAATCCAATCTCATTTCCTATAACCTAAAACAAACGGACAAAGGGTTGTAATGGTTGTAGTAGTAGTGGTAGTAATGACAGTGACAATTGTAGTGGTGGTGTGGTGGTGACAGTAATGATGGTACTTATGGCAACAATTAATGGCAATGGTAATGAATTTGGTGGTAGTAGTAGTGGCGGTGATAATGAATTTATAATAGTTTATATCAATTTTTATATTTAGTATTTATAAATTCAGTTATGATTAAATAAATTTTATATTACTTAAAAAAAAATTACTTTTAGCCTACATTTTAAGAGGCATTTAATTTTTTAAGTGATATTAATTATGATTATTAAATAAATTTAATTGATTATCACTTAATATATTCAATTTTAAGTGTTAAATTTGGTTATCAAATACCACCTAACTTTTGGCAAGAATGGTGTGTTCTTTCAATAGTAAAAAATGTATTTTTGTGTTATTTATTATTTTTTTAAAATAAATATTATGCATTATTATATTATGAAGTTAACATAATTATCAAGTAGAGCCTAAACCCTAAACCTTAGACCTAGTCATAGACATATAAAAATTTATCACATAGGTAAATAAGATTACATGATTATTTGCCTATTTAATAATATTTTGTTATTTTTTCATATGTAATTATTTAAATCTTTGCTATTAATTGAGCATATCATCGTTATAAAAATCTTGAAATATAGGATAATTACTCGAGATTAGGGTTGGGCAACCATCCATCTAATACATCAAAACTGAATGGTTCGAACCAATTTGTCATAAAATGGACGGTTTTGATGGTTTGAATGGACAAATGTAGATGCATTTTTTTCAATCCATTTAAATTCAAACGGATAAAGGATGAGAGGTCACCCGACCCACCAACGCTCCTAAGAAAATGATGCTATTCATTTATGCTTTGTGTGTTAAAAAATGGACTTTACTAATTATATTTGCTATTTATAAAATATGATAATTGAGAAAGTTAAGCCTTAAAAATAAGGAAATAAAAAATTTTGGGTCTAAATAAAGTTCAAAATAATAAAGAATTATTGAAAAAAAAAACCCAAAACAATATAGCTTAAGCACCAAACTAATCTATATCTACTTGCTAACATGTACGGTTCGTTCAATCTGCATTGACTAACTAAGCAGACAAATGCGAATTGTTTTTTTTTCTAATTAGTTTAAGTTCAGACAAATTATGGATGAGAGATCATCCAACCTAACTTGATATGAGAGTAGGGTTGATAAATGAGTCGAACGAGACGAACAATTAACTGTTCAAACTTGATTTGATAAGTTTAACGAGTTTTAAAATTTGTTCAAGTTTTGTTCATTAAACTTTCGAATTGATCTCAAATAAGCTTTTGTTGAGTCGAGCTCAAGTAGCTTGATATTTTTATATAGTTTTAGGCTTATCGAAGCTAGCTGAACAAGCAATTGAATATTCAAGTTTGGTTTGAAAATGTGTTTAAATTTGGCTTGTTCACTTAATGAACTAAGCTCAAATGAATTTTTAATAAGCTGAACACGAATTGAGCTCAAACTGCTTTGTTCATTTATCACCCTTATTTGCTAGGACCCCTACTAGAGATCCATAGACGAGATGCACAACTCTCTTATGCAAAGCATTTTTTTTAAGGGCAAATTGCAAATATATGGAGCAGTGGGAAAAAATTTGATACACAAGAAGAGTTGTAACAAGTATAGGATGAATTTGCACCATGCATACAGAAGAGTTGCATCATCATGGAAATGTATTTTTTTTTCCGCTACTGTAACGCCCCGACTTTGATTACTCGGATAATGTTACCTTTTTTCCTTTCAATCAGTCCATTTCAATAATAATAAACATCAAAGGCATTGAGGAAGGAATAAATTACAATGTCCTTTCTCATGTACATGTAATGAAATACAATACACGCCCGTAGGCATTACGTCATTAATTACAAAATAACAAAATATATAAAAGGGATAAACTCTTTTTACAACACATTGGCATTTCGTCTGCATTTAAAAGGCCTTATGGCCAGCAATTAATAGACTTCAAGTCTTGAGCAACTCTTCACTCTATACCTGAAAAATAATTAGCAACGTGAGATGAACACAAAGGTCCAGCACTGCTAGGAATCTCAATAATCCTAAACAATAGCAACTTATAGATAATTATGATCATGAATGCTCCATGAATATACATATAGGTAATAAGACATTTCATACTTCAAAATATACTTACATAAGTATAATTGTTAGAAATTGGGCGCTCATGTGGCATGACCCTTTGAACCTTTTGAACCTTATCCATGTAAGTTTGAATTTGAATTCAAAACTTACTTGGATAACCACTCAGGATATCCATATCTATCATATCAACTGATATGGATAGATGAGATATTATCCTATATATCTGATATGATATGGGATATGGGTGATTAAGAGAAAAACAACGTATGTCGTATGTTTTTCCCATATACTGACTCTCTCCAAAAAATACAACGATCAAGAGCAATTTTGCACTGTGACTTGTGTGGGTGATATTCATTCTGTAATATCACTCCATTGCTGGGTTGATTGATCAGATTCAGGAAGCACGTGATTTACCTACAAGATCCTTCAATTCAGACTCTGCAGAAAAAGGTATGACCATAATTTTTCATCCGCTGCGTTTACCTTTGATTTACATTGGTATCAGAGCATGAATGAGTATTTTCGTGTTTTCTCTAATCATGTGTATATTTTTTATATACATATGTACACATTATATACATGAATGTTTATAAAGGAGGAAAATTTCAACTCTCGTTAGATTGAGAGTGTGGTACACCTCATTTTTATGTTCATTAAATGTGATTTTTGATGCCATAAATGTTTTTTGTTGTGAAAAATGGAGTTCGGGAGTACCGAAATCGGACCAGAAAACACCCCGGAAGGCGGCGCGTGTGCCTTACGCGCCAGATGACGCCGTCAGCGGCGGGCACGCGCTCTCATGCGCCTACACGGGTGTCAGCCGCGCTGTCCACTCGCGCGACGTTCGCGCCACGTATGCGCGCCATGTGCTAAGCCGTTCATTGAGCCGCGCGCTGAGCCGCTCTCTGAGCCCGCTTCTGAGCCACCCGCTGGGCTTCGCATTGAGCCGCAGATGAGCCACGCGCTAAGCCACGCTGTTTTTCTTCGCCGACTTGGCTGCTAAAGTTAAGGCTCTGTTTGTTTTGTTTTTAATTCTGAATCGCGTTAAATGGTCATAATTAATTTGTTATAACTTTGTTTTAAGCGTGGTTGGGACCATTAGACTCAGAATTAAATTTTCTATATTCTGTAAAAGTTTCAAAATGTTATGAAAATAAAAAATATTTTTCCTGAAATAATAATTCATTATTTCTGTTTTAAAATGCATCTGATGTTGCATGATTAAGTTTCTGGGACTAAATTTTTTATTGTAGACTATTTTTGTAGTTTACTATTTACTGGTATGGTTATTTTATTTTACCAGATTCTGGAATATTTATTTCTAATTTTATGTGTGTTTATTAGTTATTTAAAATTCCAGAAAATGCTAGAAAATTCCAGAAATTTTCAGAAGTGATATACTTTCTGTTATGAAATAATTTGAATATTAAATACAACATATTGTTATTTTTTTTCCTAGAGTTTCTAATATGTTGTAATTAGAATAGCATGATTAATTATTATTTGTTTAAATTCCATTATTAATTGTGACATAGCATGAGTTGGTTGTGAATCTACATTATGATGCTATTGTATGGAATTAAAAAAAATTATCATGCTTTTAGACATGCCATAGTCAGTGGGAGGCTATTCGATTGAGAGAAATCTTAGTAGATTTACTCCCGAAAACCAATATTTTGTGCATAAATTAAATTAAATTTTGGATAATTGTCACATGTGGCGCAAGAGATGATTACGAGCATAGCGGATTTTCGATCTTGCGACTTGTGTAAATATTGTCACTAGTTTTGAGATGATTTTTGACATTGCACATATGTCAAAAGTTTTGAGATGATTTTTGACATTGCACATATGAGGTTGAGATCAATTAGATAAGAGCTTTTGTGTTTTTAGTTTTGACCAAGGTGGCGAGTATCTATTTGAGTTTTTTTCTAGAAAGCTCTGTGAAGAGAAATGGATGCTTAGAAAGTTGATTATTCCTAGTACTCAACAACACAATGGTGTAGTAGAGATAAGGAATTAAATATTTTTAATGTTAGGTGGATAATGGCGTAAAATGTTTCCCAATTGAGAATTGCACTAGTTTGTTACCTATATCCCTAACTAAATGCCCAACACATCAAATTTTTACACTCCATTTATGTAATGGGTTAGTGGAGAGCCATCTATGGGCGATCTGTAGCCATTAAGCAGCTTATCTTTATTTTTACTTCTCATAAAGTTGCGAAGTTAAGACCTAGAGTTCTATGGCGCATTATTGTATGCTGTCTTGTAAACACATAGGGTCACGAGGCGCATTATTGTATGCGGTCATGTAAACCCTCCGGGTCATGTGCATATAGGTAAGCAGCTTTGTGGTAGTGTAACTAAGTCACATAAAGTTTTCTCAGTAAAGGTGACGTGAATAGAGTTTTTGAAACTCTATAAGATAGAGAATTCTAAGCATAGCGCTCTATGTAGCCTAGTTGAGAATAGAAGAAATTTCCAATAACCTAGGGACAGTGGGAGCGATGTGCCTACTAATGGATTACTCCATTAGAGAAGAATACTCTACATTCTTAGTTGCGTGGTAGCGAATGTGAAAATTTTCCACGTCATCACTGGGTGATTGAGAGGGAAACATTCATGATTGTTTCGCAAGATGATAAAGAGCCTAGGATAATGCAAATGCTCTAGTCCCCAATTTTTAGAAAGTGGATTAATGTTGCACAGTTTAAGACAAAGTCTTTGAGGATTAACCATTTCTATAAATTGGTTGACTTTCCATTATGACGCGAAACTGTTCTAAAGTTATTCGTAATTTGGATAGTCATTGTTGAGGTATAAGGCTCGCTAGATACCGAAAAGTCGCACCATTGAGGAAAGTGTAGACTATGAGAAGACTTCCTCCTGGGGAGTGAGGTTATTTTGACTTAGGCTATAATTGACATAAGTTCGGAACATTGATTTGTGGACATTGTGACCCGATTTCTCATTAGAGAATTGGATAAGTAGATCCGTAAGGATTTACCTTCTGCTTTTATAGTGAAAAGTTAGGAGCGCAAAAAAAAAAAAGGTTGCTGGTTCCAATAAATCTTTTACAGCCTAAAGCAGTTATCCAAACAGTGGTTCTTAGATTTCGTCAAGCCATGATAGGCTGACGATGATCGATGAAGACCACTGAGGCATGATCAATAGTCCAAAAGAAGTTTTTCCTTACAT
>NW_021026174.1:486436-579101 GCF_004153795.1 Camellia sinensis | reverse complement strand
CTAACATATATTTTTGGCACGCCCAGTGGGACTTAATTAAAAATGGCTAGAAGAAGACGACAAGGAGAAAATGAACGCTTGGAAGAAGGCGTACACCACTGTTGTATATTCACTGCCGGCAACTCACATCGCTCTGTATGAGAGGCGAATTGAGTGTGAATATATTGCAAGAATTGAGAGGGTCAAACATGCTCTTTTTGAGGAATTAGAGATGTTTTTTGGACCGGTGTAATTAGATGGGTCTGGGGTATATGAGACACTATTTCTGCTCTTTTTTGGGTTGATGTCTCTATGCTGGCTCATTTTGAGTTTCTAGTATAGAGCTCCCACATGCAGGTGTTCTCAGCAGTCGCACGGTGCAATGGCTAGTATGAGATTGTTCATTTTTTAGAGAGATTGAGATAGAGATGTGGCAATGTCATGCCAACTCATGTCCGAGTGAGAGATGTTAGAAATTGGGCGCCCATGTGGCATGAACCTTTGAACCTTTTGAACCTTATCCATGTAAGTTTGAATTTGAATTCAAAACTTACTTGGATAACCACTCAGGATATTCATATCTATCATATCAACTGATATGGATAGATAAGATATTATCCTATATATCTGATATGATATGGGATATGGGTGATTAAGAGAAAAACAACGTATGTCGTATGTTTTTCCCATATACTGACTCTCTCCAAAAAATACAACGATCAAGAGCCATTTTGCACTGTGACTTGTGTGGGTGATATTCATTCTGTAATATCACTCCATTGCTGGGTTGATTGATCAGATTCAGGAAGCACGTGATTTACCCATGAGATCCTTCAATTCAGACTCTGCAGAAATAGGTATGACCATAATTTTTCATCCGCTACGTTTACCTTTGATTTACATTTTTCAAAAGATACTCTTTAACATAATAAGAAACAAAGACCAGTTTTTACCTTTTAAAACTTTTCATTTGCATTTAAAACAATCTCAACCATTAATCATATTACTACGATCTCCTAAGATCGATCTAAACAATATACTCGTCCTACATTCCAACTCATTACGGTTACAAGGACAATTACTATATATTATGGTCTTAAGCACAAGTGTAAAATGAATGTTCACAAATACATGTATATATATATGCAACAATAGACGCATCAACACGCATTAGCATATTCTACCGAACACAAGCATGGAAAGTCAATAATGCATCCATTTTCATGACAACATAAGTATAAAGATAAACTCTGCATAATTAACACATAATGGACTTCGGCATCTTCATGTCATAACCACCACAATCCACTTTACCGGGCCCAAGCCGAAGAGGAGAGGAACCCATTTCAAAGCGCCAAACTTTACCAGTCCTTGAGCTGGAGGGGAGATGAACTTGTTCACACTTTACCAGGCGCGAACCAGAGGGGAGAGGAACCCATATCGAAGTTCCAAACTTTACCGGGTGCAAATCTGAAAGGGAGAGGAACCTATATCATCGCGCACTTTTATTCAACTCAACAAGTGGCACAATATTCCAAATTTCACAAATTATTCAACAACGTCAATACCACCCTCTACCGATGACCAAGGATACAACCTCATATACAACAAGGACCAAGTCCATGAATTCAATTTCGTCCTATTGATTTAGATTTTATCAACATTTATACGTTACATAACTTTCATCTTTTAACTCCAATTAATTTAACTTTCAATTCACGTCGTTTTCAAAATTCACAATTAAAGTCCCTTCTATTACTACCATCTCATTTTTATAATTCAATTCAAAATATTTAAATTTGATTCAACAAGTAGAAATTCGTCACGAATACAATTATTCATTTGTTTTAAGAAAAAAAAAATCATTAGCTCCTCTTACTTCTCATTTTCATTTCTTATTTTACAAAAGTATATAAATGTTTTATTGATTTTCAAATTTATTTTTTCTTCTCTCCAAACTCTCAATATCCACAACAAAATCGTCACATCTTTCTCATTAATTATCAAAAATCAACTAATAAATTTATTTTCATAATCCAACATATATATAACACAAATTAATCACGTCCCTCAAACAAATAAATAACCAAAGGATTTGGGATTTTTCATCACAACCCTCATAAATGAGATTATCCAATCCACAAATCTTTCAATACACACAACATTTACCAACGCCTTTTTTATTTCTCCGAAATTCTGGCTTTTTAACAATTATTACAACTCAACAATTATAAAACCATAGAAAACAATTAACACAAATTAAATTCATGATGACTTTCTTTATTTTCTTACATACTCATTTTCACATTTTTGAAAAACAATACCCCATATGGTTCAAATAAATCGAATCATCAATTTTTCCCTCTTTCTCATAACCCATAAATGATTAATTAGAGTTTTTTACTCTAATCTTTTTAAAGATTTTTCTTGAACATACAATTTCATATATTCACAATAAAACACAAGATTTAACTCTAGATCATAAAATCTTAACTCTCATCATATACTTTTAAAAAATACCCAACAAATCAAGTTTTTAATGCAATAAAAACTACCACGTGTTTATCAATAACGAGATATTGAAAAAGAGCAAAGAAGTCCCTACCTCAAAGAGAGAAGAGGAGAAAACCCTAAAAATCAACTTCGTCGGAATTTGATATCCACCGATCAAAACATAGCTCTCGAGATGCTCATTATTTTTGTATTAAGAATTATAGTATCAAAATCTCGCTTGATCTTTACAAATCGAAGAGAATGTGAAATTTGGTAAGAGTTTAGAAAGAAAGAAGAGAAAAAAGAAGAGAGAGAGAGAGAGAGAGAGAGAGAGAGTGATGAGAAATCATCAAAAAAAGAGAGAGGGATCTAATTTGAGTGAAAATAGCACAAAAATCGATGTCTGGACGCGCCAAATCTGCTCGTGCGGATCAACTCAGGGCAAAAATGGCTTTCTTGCGAAATTTGCTCGTGTGGAATTCAGAATCCGCTCGTGCAGATTTGACCTAGATTGCTTTCCCTGGGTGATTTCAAACAAGTGTATCTCCCTTGTCTGGAAACGAAATATGGTCAATTTTGTGTCTAAATTGAAATCCCGAAATTTTTTTTCCAATGGTTCTAGCCTCACATTAAGATTCAAAATGTGGAGAAATAAAAAGGCAAAAGAGTGAACACTATTCAAAACAAATATTCAAATTAGGGATTTACGGTTTAATCTTGCCCAACCAACATGTTAAGTCATCAATCAAGACACTAAATAATGAGGAGGAGGTCCCAATTATAACAACTAAAAGATCAATTGCAATCCATAACTTTTCAAAAGTCCAAATATATATAGTAAGTATAAGGTAACCCTTACCCCTTACATAAACAAATCGGATTTAAGACCCGGGACACTACAGCTACTCCATTGAAATGTAAATCAAAGTTAAACTATTTAGTTCATTTATCACGCCTATCTAGGAGGACCCTATTAAAGATCCATAGATGAGAACTGAGATGCACAACTATATCACGCAGAAAGTATAATTTTTTGAGTATTACTATTTAAGATTAAAAGGTAAATTCAATTTTCAAGTCCAGTGGTACGATAATTAATTAAGATATTAAAGATAACATTTAGCTTGTTTATTTTCATTTTTTATAAAATACTTTTCAGAAAATTCTACTTTCTTATTTTTCGTATTTTTTGTTTTTACTGAATTTTTTTTAATATTTTAAGCAATTTTTTTACTTTTTAGACACACCTAACATAAATACACCTAAAAAGTAAAAAAATTATAAAAAAATATCTTTTAAAAGTTCACTAAATACCAAGTATTTTTTTTTGTATTTTTATGTATTTATTAATTTTTTAAAATATTTTTTCACAATTTTTTTACTTTTTAGATACATCTAATTAAGGTACATCTAAAAAAGTAAAAATATTTAAAATTTAAAAAATATTCACTAAAAACAAAAGAACACGAAAATAAAAAAAATTCAATTTTCAAAAAATTTAATTCAGAAAACTCAAATCAAACACAATGATTCTCTTTCATATTTTATCTAACGGTGGTGCTACATGTATCAATTGGTATATTAATTAGTGTACCAACATATGTTATTACATTATTACTAACCTTACTCATTATATAAATTATAAGGTCTGTTTGGTAACTATTTCGTTTTCAGTTTTCAATTTATATTTACAAAAATTTTAAAAACTGTCATAAAAACTTGTTTGATAATTTTTTTAGTTTATAAATGATTGTCTCAGTTTATAAATTTGAGAGAAAAAACGTAAACTCAAAAAATGAGTTTATATTGATTTTTAAACAAAAATTTAAAAATTTGACTAATAAAAAAAAATTTCAATTTTTTTTTTTTCAATTTTTTTTACCAATTAAGTTTTTTTTTTCAATTATAATGTGCATGATCCCATTGTCATAAATAATAAAAAATAAAAATAAATATTTTAGGTATGAACAAATATATTTTTTACTTTATGTTTTTAAAATTTTTCAAAAATTTTGTTCAAACCAAACACGTTTGTTGTTTATATTTTTCTAAAAATAAACAAAAACTAGTTTATTAAATTTTTGTAAACATAAACAAAAAACGTAAACGTTACCAAACGCTACCTAAATATTCAAAATTTTTAAAATTATATCATATTATCTGTTAATACACTAATTAGTATACTAATTGATACATATAGTATTATTTTTCTTTAATTATTAATCAATTCTATTACTTACACGACATTAAATTTTAAAAATAAATAATGTAGATTTATATATTATTTTTTTCCTCTTGCTGACGGTTACTCGGCCCACATTAGCTGCGGATTTGTAAGGGACAGCTGTAATAACACTTACATTTTAATTTGGTGGCCCACATAGGACTGAGGGGAAGTGTTCAAACAGTCAAAAAAAATTAAAAAGTTAAAAAAATATTTAAAAAGTTAAAAAGTTATCATTATTTATCAAAAGTCAAAAAATTAAAACTCCAAATGCTTAAAAGTTATTTAAGAAAAATGTTTGGAAAAAATGTTTGGAAGTTTTAAAATATTGGTTTTAAATGAGTTTTAGGGATAAATTTTACCTATTAATGTGATATTTTGATTTTAATTTTAATTTTTTAATTTTTATATCATTAAAACTCAATTAAAATTTTAAAATTAAGGAGGTATCATTGCTGGGGATTTAAATGGGACTGTGCTCCTCATTTAATTGGCTTTTTTTTTTTTTTTTTTTCTTCTCCTCCAATCTTAACTCATACTAGTACATGCCCTCAGGTCCGGGTTTCACTTCGCTCGGCCATCGGCCAGTACTTTGTATTTAATGGTAGGAATGTGGGTTTAAACAGTGACATTGGGTAATAGTTAGTAAAATAAAAATTTCAGATGCAGGTAAATTGTACTTAATGTCTAGAGTTTGAGTTTGAATTTTTATTCGAGTAATGTAAGGGATCATGAAAAATATATCATGAAATATATCATAAAAATTTTTCATCCCTTGATTAGTCTTGATTATTGTGTGATGTTTTATTATATGGGTAATCCAAAGGTTGAGAAACTTTCATGATAATATTCATGATATATTTTTCATGATCCCTAGCATTACTGTTTTTATTCATGTGTGAGTCTACAACTTATCCCTACATTGTTGAGTGATCCTATTATATAATAACTAATGAAGGGTAACTTTTGAGATCTCAGGTTCCGTTTGTTGAGTGATGATAGTTGTTAGTGTAGGAATTATTAAATTATTTTTATATAAAATAATACAAATAATAAAAAAATTAAACATTAATATTTTAAAAAAAATTCCCAATAAATAAAAAATAAAAAAATTTCTAATCCCCTCACTATTTTTCTAATACAATCTCCACTTCCTCCATCTCAATCCCCCTTTCAACCTCTATCTATATCACCTCCTCCATCATAATCCCTTTCCTCAACTCTACAAACAAACACAACACTAAATAACCCCACTTCTATCCTAATCCCCTCCCGTCTATTTAATCCCAAAACAAACAGGGCCTTAGCTCCTTATAGAATTTAATCCCAGAAGTTACTTCTATGTGATTAGGCCTTTATACAGTGTTTCCTATATAATGGTTGAAATAAAAATTAAAAAACTTGTTAATATGTTTTGAAATTTAAAAATATTATACATTACATATGAAATAAGTGTAATAAGTAATAATTTTAAACTCTTTTAATATATGTTCTAAGAAGACACATTGAAAAAATTCATAAAATCTTATACTTAATGAAAAATGATTTGTTGCCCGAATTTCTTTCCCCTGAATGCCCAAAACGACATCGTTTTGGGCTTTTTTTTTTTTTTTCTCCTTCTTTTATGTCTGAAGCAAAGCAGAGAAAGATGAGAGATGAGAGATGAGAGAAGAAGAGGAAGAGGAAGAGAAAGAGAAAGAGAGAGAGGGTCGATCGATCACTGTCGCTGTCACTGCCTTCGCCGAGGGTCGCCGTCGCTGGCTCTGCCTCTGCCGAGGGTCGATCCCGATCTCCGATTCTTCTCCTATTTTTTCTTTTTTTTTCCTCTCCGATCTGAAGATGATGATGTTGATCTGGAGATGATGAGTATATATATATATTAGTTGTTCTGGATCTGAATCTATTTTCTGTATATATATATATATATATATTTTAGTTGTTCTGGATTTGAAAAAAATATAAATAAATAAAAAGTTGCTGATGATGATGATGGTGGTGATGATGTTGATGTTGTTTTCTGTATATATATATATATTAGTTGTTCTGGATGTAAAAAAAAATAAAAAAATAAAAAAAAATTGTTGTTGATGATGATGTTGATGAAAATGTTGTTGATGTTGATGAAACCTAGCTCCTTGCTCTTCTTCTTCTTCTTCAGTTTCAGAAAATAGGGAAAAAACAAGAAAAAAAAAACACCAAAACGATGTCGTTTGGTGTCGGACCATTCGAGCCATGCCTTTTTCGAGCTACCAATTGGAGTTGCAAAACTAAGTTGGGTTCAATCGGACGTTAATTGAACCCATTGAATCTTGAGTTATTTCACATTTTTTTAGTGATGGTAATGGTTCAAGATTCAAGGTCTACCACTTCCCTTGATCAATTCCATGATAGGGATGAGGTTTTGTTGATTTTTTATTTTCACTTATTGAGCCTTTGCCCAATCGAGCCATGGATTATCATGCAACAACCTTGCTACCATTGATGATTTGTGAACCGATTCTATCCCTCCCTCGATCTGTTTCATGATAGGGAGGGGCAAAGAGGATAAACATTCCTTGGAAACACTCTGTTTCTACTCTATTTCTTTTCTAATACAGCAGGGCAGTATCAAAATTAGTGGCCGACCGGCCACCATTTCAATTCGGCTGACCACTTTCCCTGGTCGGCCGACCACCGCTTTTCAGCCAAGCAGTGTCATGTTCCTACAAAATAGAGCAGAAGCTAAGGCAAAATCAGAAGTATTTTCTGCAGACAAAATACTTATGGCAGCAAAATAGAGGCGTTTCCAGGAGGATGTTCAAATTGACACATATGGTTCCTTGACCCCCGCTCGATTTTAATTAGCTTACGTAGTTAATTCTTTTTGAACTTGTAATAGTTAATTACTTAGTTAATTGATTCCGTGTTGTAACCAATTAGTTAGTTTAATTCTAATTTGTAATAATTAGCTTAAACTAGGACATTTATTTGGACCCTCTTGTATGAGGGCAAAAATGTAATAATGTGTATGTCTTCCAACCCCTATTTTTTTTCCCATTTATTTACTCACTAATTATGGATAGCATAGAGCATCATGTTTTAATTAGCATTTTCTATAACTTGCATCCATTTGTCTTGCATGCATTGGGTTCAGTACATCATTCTAACTTTATGGTCGTACATTAATTATGTGGATACGTGCTCCACCGCATGCTATCAAATTGATTCATATGCCATGTTAAATAAACCGAACCTATTAGTTGCATTTTTGCATGTGTTGCGTTAGTCATATTGCATTGTTTAGGACCATGCATTTCTTCTAATTATTTCGTCTTCTTTGGCTTGCCTCGGAGTACTAGGTGAGTATTTTGTGCTTTAGCATATTGCATGCGTGCAGTTGTTGCCATATCAAGCGTAATACCATGAGGCTAAGTGATTATGTGATATACTTATTTGAATGCCTGTGGATGGAGGCTCTTCGTTTAAGTTGGGATAACTTGATAAATGTATATATGAGATCACTTTTTCAAGTAGTACATATTCAAACACTTTTCAAAACAAACATGAAATCAAAGTATTCCAACTTTTGCAAATTAGTCTATACTTGTGTGCAAGACATAGTAAGAATAGCATAATAACTAGAGCAAGAACATATAATGTAAATAAGAATCACATCATAGTTAGTAGAGGCCGATCTTTGATCAGGTGAGTGGGGTGCTTAATTCATGACCTTGCCCTCTCATACCTAAGTTCCCGAACCAAGACAGTTTGGTGATGATAGATAAGTGGCCTTTGGCACAAGTCTTGGGTTTCCTAAATTTCCCAAAAAAATATTTAGATGAAGACTCTGTAATCTGTCAAAGCGTTCCATATTTGGCATTTTTTGTTCAAAATTAATTTTTCAAAACATTTGTCAGACTTGGACTCATTTGTGTTTATCTATTTCGCATTGCACTTGTGAAATCTGATTCTGAACCACAGGAGTCTGAATTGTAGGGCTATCGTATCCGAAAGGAGCAAGAAGGCCACGTGTCCGTCATCACCAAAGTTGCCTCGGCTCGGGAACTTGGGTACGATTGGGGAAGGTCACTTCGTGAGCACCCCCGCTCGCCCGGTCATAGACCGGCCTCTACTAACCATGATATCAATTTTTGAAAATATTGTGTGCTCTTATTCCGGTTATTAGCCTAGAATTACTACGTGATGCACACAGCATACAAGTATAGACTGGATTGCCAAAGTTGGAACAAAGCATCGCATATTTGTTTTTGAAAGCGGTTTGCTACTCACAAGTAGGCTAAAATGTAGATTTTGCCACCCTCGAGTGGGCTTAGGAATGATGATTTGGCCACTATCTAGTGGGCTTAAAACTCACAGTCAATGCATTATTCCAATTCAGATAATCCAACCTTCACCCACAGGCATTCAGGCAGTTATATCAAATAAGAAAATAGCCTCATGGTAAGCACGCTATCATGGTAGTCGCTCACACACATGCAAGAATGCTAAAGCATAAAAGCTTACCTAGTACTCCGAGCCAAAACAAAAGCTAGTTAGTAATCAAATGTATGATCCTAGCTCATGTTAAGATGGAAAATGCAACGCATGCAAAATGCAACTAGAAATAGGCTCGGCTATTCTAAGATGGCATATGAAATGCAACAGATAGCATGTATTCAACTTTGGAATGGAAAATATAATGCAGTTAGTATGATGCGCCGAGCCCGGTGCATGCAATACAGACAAATGATACAAACATGCCAGCATAAGGATGCCAATTGAAATATGCCCTAGTACTAACCATCAAAAGCAGGTAAGTAAAAGGGAGAAAGAAGTGGAGGTTGGAAGACATGCATCACACACACACACGCTTATTATATAATTCGCCCTCTCTCAGAGGGACCAAAAGAATAAAACAAATTAATTAACTAACAAGCTAATTAAATATTACACAACCACTTAACTAATTAAACAAAATTAATTAAGTTAAGAAAGCAATAAAACAGCCTCGGGAAGAGGGTCAAACGCACACATGTTCGGCTTCGCTCGGAAATCCAACGCCATGCTCATGTTGCCTCTGTTTACACTGCTTTACGCCTTTGAAAATTACAAAAGTCCCAAGGTTGGTTCTGGAACACTCCCTGAACACTGTGGGATGTCACCGACCAAGAGGAAACATCACCGGCCATGGAAAACTGGTCATCGACCAAAAGTGTGGCTCTCGGCCAAAAATATGTAGTCGGCCGGCACTCAATGTGGTCGGTCGGCTATCCATTCCTGCAGAATCCTGTTTGACAGCAACAGAGGACAAACAGAGCATGGCAAAGCATTTACGATGCAATATTTGCATAACCTACCTCCCTATCATGTTATGAACTCAAGGAAGGGTGGTCCTCGACCCTCGGGCCACCAATCACGCATTTTGATGCATGATGGCCCAAGAGGCCAAGTGTGCATTTCAATGTCAAATGTAATGCACACAAACACATAAGGCCCCCAATCTCTATCATGATTGATCAAGAGGGATGGGATGCATGCAATGATATGCAACCTAAGCATGCAAACTAAGCATGCAAGTATGCAAGACATGTAACAACGTGTTAGGCAACTTAATCAAAGATGCATGCCAAATGCGATATCACTTAAACATGCAACAACATATTAATAAGCCAAGTATGTAACAACATGCAAGGCGAGCTTGCAAGAACATGCAAAGGATGGACTTACACCAAGATGGACAGCTCTCTAATAGGTCCAAAACAGAGGCCATATGAGATGAGAACAAGGCCCAAGATTCATGCAAACATGCGCAATGCAAGGGCTCCAAGCCTAAGGCACAAAATGTAACTCTCCAAGAGCAATGCAAGGATGAAACATGGCATACAATGGCATACATTCCAGCTCTGAAATGGCATACTAAATGATTCCAAAATAACTCCAAAGCATGCAAACACTCGTGATATGCATGGTAGGGGCCTCAAAACCCAAGACTAGCCTAAGCATTTACACTATAGCTATACAAAGCATGAGTGATATGGCCATGGAAGCCTAAAACAGTCCTGGGATAGCCCAAAATAAGCATAAAATCATGTTAGAGTAAAGCCAAAATATGCTAGGATGATGAGTCAAAACATCATGCACAAGAGGCTAGTAAACAAGATTTGTTCTACACCTATATGGAGCATGCAAAGGATGACCAAACCAACTATGGATAGGGTCATGATATGGCAAAACATTACCAAAATCGTGCTGAAATGTAAACCAAACAAGCTAACAATACATGACAAAGCATGAAGCATGTGAAGCTAGTTTAGGGGATTTACACTACAAGTGTATGAAGCATTCAAGGGGTCACTAAACCAGCCCAAAATAGATTCATGACATGCCAAAATATGACCAAATACCCACTGAAATGTATCCAATACATCCAAGAATGAGGTGCTACTTTGAAAAGCTATGAAGGGGGTTGCTCTACACATGCAAGAGGCAAGCCTTAAATGACAAAAAAAACTCTAGAAAGAGTTCAAGCAGGCCCTAAAACTCACTAAAAAAGGCCTGAACCGAGCTTAAGAAGTGTGCAAATATAGGCTCCTTTGTAAGGCTAAAAATGCAAGTAAACAAGACAATAAGGAGAGGGGATGGCCCTCTCCTTCTTAGGACCTCAAAATACTATCCCCACCACTGAAATCCCTCTAGATTTCAGTGGTGAGAGGGCCAATATAAGGTGGTCCTGAAGCTCATAAAAAAGGCACAAAAATGAGGCCAAACAAGGCCTAAGAGGGGGTAAACAACCCCAAACCCAAACGTGATCTTAAACAAACTTCAAAAGGAACTCAAAATAAGACTTTTTTCAGTTTATGACAAAGGTCAAAAATGCTTCTAAGTATGGCTAAAAGATGAAGCAAAATAAAGACCAAAATAGGGTAAAGTGTGTTACCCTTGTAGTTCCAGCAAAACCAGCAGGTTTGAGACCAAAAAATCAGACCTTCAACCTCCAAAAATTGCCTCCAAGGACCTTAGATGAGTGGTGAAGGTGTGTGGCTATGAGGTGTGGTGCAAAGGGGTCAAGAACCAACACTTTTTGGAGCTCAAAATATGGAGATAGAGAGAGATACAACTCTTGTGCCTTAGACCATTTTTTTTTCCAACCCTTGCAATGGAAGAGGAGCTCTTGTTTTGTTGAGGAACAAAGGTCCAAGAGCAAAGGGACCAAGCTTCTCTTAGAAGCTTATAGCAAAAGGGCCAAGCTTCTTGAGGAAGCTAGAGCAAAGGGGTCAAGCTTCCTCAAGATGCTAAGCAGAGGGTTCAAGCTTCTCTAAGAAGCTAAGCAAAGGGTTCAAGCTTCTCTAAGAAGCCAAAACAAAAGGGTCAAGCTTGTTGAAGAAGCTAGAGCAAAAGGGTCAATGCTTCTTGGAGAAGCTAAAAAGGTTCAAGCTTCTTGGAGAAGCTAAAACAAAGGTTCAAAAGTCTTGGAGAAGCTAAAACCAAGGTTCAAAAGGTTCAAGCTTCTTGGAGAAGCTAAAACCAAGGGTTCAAAAGGTTCAAACTTCCTCAAGAAGCTAAAACAAGGGTTCAAAAGGTTCAAACCTCCTCAAGAAATGGTCTCGGCCATAAAAAATGGCCGATTGATCAAAACAATGGCCGGCCGACCAAAAACATTACCGATCGGCCAACACCTTTGGCTGGTAGCAAGAAAACAGGGCCGGTGGCCTCAAGCCATGGCCGGTGAGGTGTGGGGATGGCCAACAAGCCATTCCCTACCCTCAGAGGCAAAAACCAACTGCTTGGTCCACAACCAAGCAAAAAATAGATAAGTTAAGAGATCTTGAGGCAAGGCGCGTAGCCGAGACCCCCGAGAACTCAAAACGAACACGAGCATGGATGATCATCGAGTGTTCAAACGATGACGTCCAAGTCTTGAGGACGGTCAAAAATGGGGTGTCTATAGTTGCCCCTCTTTGACAGAACTCGAAAGTCATAACAATGACGGGAGTGAATGTCAAAGCCCAGAGACGACCCATTTTTGACAAGGCCGAAGACTTAGACAAAGCATACAAACTGCAAACAAAGATATGCGCCCGAGGGCAGGGGCAAAATGGTAGACAATGCACAAAGCCGAGCATAACTTATAATCATGCAAAGAAAGCTGTAACGAAGCATAACATGCAACAATTTTAAGCAAGCAAAAGACCAAACTACATCATAATGCAAAAAGGATGTAAGAGAATTATACAATCTCAACCATGCGCCATGCTGGAAAGACTAAGAGCAACCATTGGGGACACCCGAGGTCTCAAACAAGATTCCGTCGCGTTACACGCGAAAGGAAAAAGGGTGGCACAAGCATTGAAACATTTTCCAAATGCTCTAAAAGAAAAAAATGGGGAAACATAGGGACATATCCCGGTGTTTTGAAAAGGAGCGTGCATAACAATGCAAGCGGAATGCGCGTAACAACACAAGTGAAGAGGTGTGCCTGACAATGCAACCTAAGATGAATTCCAAACCCGCTGAAATCGTGTGAGGAAAGGGGACAGGGAGAAACATTGGGGCATATCCCGATGTTTCGGAATGGTTCAAACATAGGAACGTATTCCAAATGCTCTTAGCCAAAGAGGGAGAAACATAGGGACATATCCCAGTGTCTCAGAAAGGTATAAGCATTGGAATGTATTCCAAATGCCCTTAACCAAGGAGGGAGAAACATAGGGACATATCCTGGTGTTTCGGAAAGGTATAAGCATTGGAACGTATTCCAAATGCTCATAACCAAAGAGAGAGAAACATAAGGACGTATCCCGGTGTTTCGGAAAGGTATAAGCATTGGAACGTATTCCAAATGCTCTTAACCAAAGGGCGAGAAACATAGGGACGTATCCCGGTGTTTCGGAAAGGTATAAGCATTGGAACGTATTCCAAATGCTCTTAACCAAAGGGAGAGAAACATAGGGACGTATCCCGGTGTTTCGAAAAGGTACAAGCATTGGAACATATTCCAAATGCTCTTAACCAAAGGGGGAGAAACATAGGGACATATCCCGGTGTTTCAAAAAGGTATAAGCATTGGAACGTATTCCAAATGCTCTTAACCAAAGGGGGAGAAACATAGGGACGTATCCTAGTGTTTCAGAATGGCTCAAGCATTGGAACGTATTCCGAATGCTCTTAACCAAAGAGGGAGAAACATAGGGACGTATCCCGGTGTTTCAGAAAGGTATAAGCATTGGAACGTTTTCCAAATGCTCTTAACCAAAGCGGGAGAAACATAGAGACGTATCCCAGTGTTTCGGAAAGGTATAAGCATTGGAACGTGTTCCAAATGCTCTTAACCAAAGAGGGAGAAACATAGGGACATATCCCGGTGTTTCGGAAAGGTATAAGCATTGGAACGTATTCCAAATGCTCTTAACCAAAGAAGGAGAAACATAGGGACGTATCCCAGTGTTTCAGAATGGTTCAAGCATTGGAACGTATTCCGAATGCTCTTAACCAAAGAGGGAGAAACATAGGGACGTATCCCAGTGTTTCAGAATGGTTCAAGCATTGGAACGTATTGCAAATGCTCTTAACCAAAGAGAGAGAAACATAAGGACGTATCCCAGTGTTTCAGAAAAAGAGAAGAAACATAGGGATGTATCCCGGTGTTTCGGAAACGGAGAAGAAACATAGGGACGTATCCCAGTGCTTCGGAAAAGGAGAAGAAACATAGGGACGTATTCCCGTGCTTCAGAAAATGAGAAGAAACATAGGGATGTATCCCGGTGTTTCAGAGAGAAGGGGAAACATAGGAATGTATCCCGGTGTTTCAGAAATATATAAGCATTGGAACGTGTTCCAAATGCTCTAAACCAAAGAAGGTCTAACCCCTCGCACGCCCGAGAAGAAAAAACAGCAATGCAAGTGAAAAGGTGCATAACAATGCAACTGGAACGTGCATCACAATGCAAGAGGAATGGGTGCATAACAATGCAAGTGAAGTATGGCAACGCAAGTAAAGAGGTGCATGACAATGCAAGATAGATATGCAAAACAATGCAATACAGGTGCACAAGACAGTGCGAGTGAGGTGCACAAAAGAAGTGCGATAAGATGCATTTTCTATGCAAGTATGGGGGCATTTTCTATGCAATCATGGAAAGCATATTTGATGAAATATTGAAGACATATTCCATGCATAAGACAGGCATATTCTATGCAACATTGAAATCAAAGCATATTCTATGCGGAATAGAAAGCAATCATATTCTATGCATGAATCATAATGATGCGCGGCACGCATGCAACAGAAGTGTATATGAAAGTTCACATTCTATGCAATAGAGGAGCATCAAATATGTACTCTGGTGCCTCTGATTTACCTCTCAGAAGACTTGGCAACCCACTCAGCTCAAAAGGGGACACCCTGTCTATATTGGCGAGAGATAACATCTGCATGTGAAGACCACATGTACTGCTTGGACTGCCATTCTGACTTGAAGCAGGCTTACACTTGGAGTAGAGGTACACTCATTCTTCGGAGTACTGACAAGGCCTCAAGAGGTACATCCAGAGTACAATCACGGAATTTGCTGAAGGTGAAACACACTCAAATGCTTCGGTTTTCCCTCTTTTCTTTTGCTTTGTAGTCTGGAACCCATATAGCTTCAAATAGGTCCTTGTTTTCACTGTTCTCACATGACCTGGGTTGAACCTTGCAGTTTTATAAAAGAACAAATTTTGTTTTGCACAAATGTGGAGAATGGCACAGCACTCCGAGCACAAAACAATTTGATTGAAATCGAGAAATGAGTTCTTGACCGGGTATTGAGCCCACAACTGACCACAGTCAAAACGACTCAACAAAGAAAAAGAAAAGGTAAACAACCTAAACACCACTCAACAAAGGAAAAACAAGGTAAAACAACCTAAACACATCTATTGATACTCAAACGACTCAAAACAAGAATCGAGACAAACAAAAACACACCTACACAACAGTCAGTTGTGTATTACCAAATGGCAAGAGACTTCTCAGTTCACAAGGAGCCAGTTTCTCCGGGTATTGTTTCCCACCCTTTCTCATTTGTGATTCTCACATCACTCGACCCTCAGGCTCGGCTTTTCCCTCAAAATCCTTTTCTTACTTTTTCTCTTATCGCACATCTCTCTATTCTTCAATCTCTCATTTTCAATCCCTCCCTTGGGTGGTTGATTGATAAATAGAAAGTTGCGGGGTCTTGCCCCTAGCATTCTACTAGATTCTTCTTCTTGTTCACCATAGTGAGTTTCTCCCACAGAGGGGCTGTGCTACAACTCGGTGTGTAGCAAATCTGCAGCTAACATCCGTTGACGATGCTCTGCTGGGGAGTTTGGACATGATCAGATCTGTCCAGATGAGGGAGTGGAATACCTTGCTCCATTCCAGTTCGTGCTTCGCACTTGGCTTGATACCTCGTTGCGTGGAGGATGTGAGAGCTTTCTGCCCTTTTGCGGTCAGCTTCAGTAGTGCCCTTTTCCGACAGGTAGAGTGCCCTTTCTGGCAAGTATAGTGCCCTTTCGGGCAAGTATGTTGACAATGGGGAAAAGACAGAACACCTGACTCAACTGTGCCCCTAGTTCATCATTTTGACCATTGTTTGTTTTTGGTTTTCTACTAAAATAATTTTGACCAACATGAGAGTTAGGTTAACATGCTTGTTCGATTTTCTAATTTAAAATCATGCAAGTTAGATTATGAGCGTTGAAAGTTTTCCCTTTTTTGGGTCCAAGAAATGGTCCAGTTTTGGAAAAAATGGGATAATTTTTGAGAGAATTAGTCGACCTCAGTAAAAATTCTCAAAAATTGTTTTGCAAATCAGCCACTGCTCAACGAGCACGGAACCTACATTTGAGATGCGCAACCTCGGATCCATAACAATGGAAAATTGCCCCTTGCTCGAAGAGAGCTGCATGGCAACGGAAAGTTACCCCTTGTCTGAATGGCACCGCAGCGCATTGAATGGCAACGGAAAGTTGCCCCTTGTTTGGATAGCGCCATAGCACACTGCAATCAGTCCTCAGAGTGACGATCACAACCGAACTCTCGAATGCAGAGAAGACAAAGACGATCAAAAACCATTACATGGACACAATCAATTATAGAAGTGTTTGCGGCTGGACTTCAGAATAAAGTTGCCTACGTATCCCAAACACGGGAATTAAGCCTTACGTAGTTCGGGGTTTAGGTACACTCGGGTATTAACTTCTCCTTTTACGCTCTAACTTTTGCCAAGGCCGCCCTTCCGGGTTTTCAACCTTGCGAGCTCTGTTCTTCTTTTCTTTTCAATTCTTTTCTTTTCATTTCTTCTCCTTTCTTTTTTTTTTCTTTTCTTTTCTTCTTTTCTTTTTTCCATTCTTTTCTTCTTTTTTAATTTTCATTTTTTTATCTTTTCATTTTTTCTCTTTTTTCTTTTTTCTTGTTCTTTTCTTTGCTCTAACTTTTGCCTGGGTCGCCCTTCTGGGTTTTCGGCCCAGCGAGCCTCTCAAGGGTAAAAGTGTAGCTTTGTCCATGTCAAATGGTTTTGAGATCCCGAAGTCATCTGAATCCAAGAGAATGGCTGCTGTTTGCTAGCGATGCAGGAGTCCATCCAATGGGGGGCTGAATTTGCCCCTAGTGTTGTGGATAGGAACTCGGTTGTTCTTCAGCAATACCTTCTTCTCTCCTCCCTTCTGGGATTTGGCACTCTTGCCAGTCTTCATTGGTTTGCAGGAATGACTCATCTTTCGCACTTCGAGCACATCTGAAATTTTTGGTGCCCTAGTTCGAGTGGTGCTTTTGATCTAGCTTTGCAAGCTTCTTTTGACGACATCTGATCTTCTTGATCTGACTTCCCTGCCCCTAGTTCGAGGGCTGCTTCAAATCTGACCACACTGGCCTCACATTGTAGTTGACCGTTGAGCATTCTGAGTCCGAGTTCAAGGTTCGAAAGCAAGGGATCAAGTTTCGAGGCTGAGAGCGATCCTAGGCTGCACAATCTCAAAAGCGATTCCACACAGGTCTCCGCAGGACCGCGCAAAACATTTTTTGAAATCTTTTAAGAAAGCGACTAATCGCTCGTGCTGAAGATAGTGTAGAACCAATCTGGATCAAGCTAGGATCCTTCTCAGTACTCACATTAACAAACATGATTTCATTCATTAAGGGCTTAGCACGCCTCTCTTTCTCTCAGTTGATCAAATTTTGCAAATCCCGAGGAATTCCTTCCTCTTCGTTTTCATCACAATGTTAAAAAATTTTTGAAAAACTTAGGTCAATATAATGAGTTCGAGGCACAGAAAAGTAGGCGAAAAGTACTGTCGTTTCATTCAAACTTTCTGGCACAACTGGCACAAGGCAGAAGCAAGCACAAAAGCATGAAAGACCACTGTTGTTCATTCAAATCTGTTGGCATTACTGGCTCCAAGGCAGAAACAGACTCAAAAGAAAACGAAAATACAAACACAAAACAAGCAAGTGATGTCTGAGGTAACACCCTTGAAATCACTCGACTCTAACAAAACATGACTGACTCGATACAACAAGACAAACCCAACTGACTCAATATGAAAAGACTGACTCTATACAATGGGACAAACTCTAAACGACATAGCAAAACTGACGCAATACCCGAGTCAGAAAGTACAAAAACCAACATTCACAAATGCTCAAAACAGTGCGCGCCATACGCCACATCTGGAGTAAACTGAGTGCCACCCGCAGGTGGTTCATCCCCTGATCACATCACATTATCCCCCACAAGTTCACTAATCAAGTGTCGATAGACTTTGCCGGACCTAGTGCGGGAATGACCCTGTTGTCAATCAAATTTTGTATCTCGTGGCGGAGACGGACGCAACTGTCAGTATCATGACCGATTTGTTGATGAAAAGCACAGTACTTAGTCGGGTCATGCTTCGGAGGGAGAGGATCGGGTAGAGGCTGTTGTTCTAACGGTTTTAGATGTCCTTTCCTGAGTAGGACCCCCAGACCTTTAGACAAAGGCATATAAAGCGGGGCGAAAATCCTCTTGCCCCGGGGTAGATAGTTTGAGGTTTGGGGGTTTGGATTGGATGTACCAACAAAGGGGGTGACTGTTTTGGGAGTGCTGGTGACCATTCCAACTTCAAAAGATCTTACAGCTGCATCACCACTGGTGGTCTCATTCGAACTGCGGTTGAATGCCCTCTTGGGCTGCTCCCTGTCATTGTCAATCAGGCCCTGTTTCAAAGCATCCTCGATTTGTACTCCCATCTCATCCAAATCTGAAAAGGTGGGAAAGGGGAGAACGATTATCTTCTACATGAGCTTGGGTTGGAGGTTGCGCACAACCATCCGTATTTGATCTTTGTCCGTTGGCCTAATGGTCATCATTGAGGCCTTTGCTCTCCATCTCGCCACAAACTCTGAGAAACCCTCCTTTGGCTCTTGGCGGGTGACTTCAAGATCATGAGTCGTGACCTCAATCTATGTGTTGTAGGAGTATTGATCATTGAAGGCCTCAGCCTTCTCTTCCCAATTCTGTTTCACAGAGTTCTCCAATTTCGCATACCAGATTGCGGCTATCCCAGATAGGGTTCGGCCAAATAGTGACAGCTTCTGGGCTGTGGTCAAACCCATTGGCCTCAGGATATCAGAAAACAGTTGGAGGTGCATCCTTGGGTCTTCAGAGCCATCGAATCGATCGATATGTGGCATCTTGAACCGATCCGGTAGCTGCGTCGGTATACCCATCATTGATGTTCAGGATGGACTTCACTCCTTGGGATTTCTTGAACAGTTTTTCAAGCTTGTTCAGTTTTAATGCCGTGGGGTCCACCTCGAATTCGAAGGGAGAGTCCGGTAGATTGGTAGGTGTTTTGGATAGCTGGGGTAGGATTGAGGGCGGAGCCAGCCCTGTTGGAATGTCCGTACCTTCCTGGACACTTGGTGTTTCCCCGAGTGTCAGAACCTCTGGTGGTGGAGGAGCTTCATGCGAAGCAGATGCTCCGTTTTGCTGTTGCAACCTGGTGATTAGCTCTGCCTGCTGGGCCATGATCGCAACCTACTGTTTGGTAAATTTTGCTTGGTGGACAGCGTCCTGCTGCATGAGTTTCATACTTTCTTGGAGTTGACGCATCATTTCCTCCATCCCTGCCATGTTCTGCTGTTCCGGCTGACTGACTGGTATATCTATCTCTGTGATAAAAACTGAGGCCTCAGCTTGACTATTCACTGGTGGGGTGGATAAGGGCCACTGATCTAGTAACTACTGAACTGGTGATCTGTGCCTGACTAGCCCTTTTACCCTGCCTCTGGCAAAGGAACATTGATTGCCCTTGAATTGAATCTCTGACCCGACAAAGTCTATCAACACAAGTCCAATGAATCTAGTGGATCTCAGAGCCTTCTGAAGCTATGGTTCGAAGACTACCCTAGCAAAAGAGAAAACAGACAGCATCTCAGCCCAATTTCACCAGAACAGATTTGAGCATAGCTGAATGACTGCACTCGTTACTGATTTCTACCCCAAAATTCTACCTCAAATCGAATACCCTCGGGTAAAACTGATTCCCCAAATAGTGATGCCCGCAGGCCTGATGCCCGAACTCGCAAAGTGATACATGCATTCCTGTAGAGACGCACTCTAAAAGCACATAGCAAGAAAATGAGAGCCAAAACACCCCTATGGTGGGGTAGGCTTTCCCTGTCCTATTTTGTTAGGAGCTACGGTTTCACTACGCACACAGCGGTTTCAAACAACCTAAACTCAAGTAAGCAACTTGTCCTACCTTGGAATGGTCACTATGGATTCCGAATATGCACTAGGTCGAATGGTCAAAAAGGGTGCCCCGGTAAAACCGGGGTTTGTGTTCCCGTCGTGGCAGAGCCCGTAATCGGTCAGCCTTATGGCACGCTTCTCAAAGAGAGCCTCCGGCAAACCGTTCAGGAATAGCAGATGGCAAACACGGTGTCCTAGGCGCACCAATGCACATGCAATGCAACGAAACACATAAGTGTAGTCAAAACAAGATATCATGAGTTCAAGTCAAGTTCTCTAAATCCCCAGTAGAGTCACTAGAAATTGTAGACGTCCCCGAACGTCCCGGGAGGGAATCCCGTTATGTTCATTTGGGCTTACTACAGTTCGGACTCAAATTGTCATGGTTCTTAATCTGATCTTGCACAATGCAGTGCAAGACTGATAAATCACCAAAGCGTCCAAATCCGGCAAATCATTTTTTGGAAAACAGATTTTTTTAGAAAGAAGTGCAAAACATGGATTGCTTTGCCAGATACAGAGTCGCCACCTAAATATTTATTTTACGGGAATTTAGGAAACCCTAACTCGTTGCCTAAGTCCACGTGTCCATCATCACCAAAGTTGCCTCGGCTCAGGCACTTGGGTACGATTGGGGAAGGTTAGTTATGAGCACCCCCGCTTGCCCGATCAAAGATCGGCCTCTACTAACCATGATATCGAGTTTTGAAAACATTGTGTGCTCTTATTCCGGTTATTAGCCTAGGATTACTATGTGATGGACACAGCATACAAGTATAGACTGGATTACCTAAGTTGGAACAAAGCATCGCATATTTATTTTTGAAAGCGGTTTGCTACTTGCAAGTACGCTGAAATACAGATTTTTCCACCCTCGGATGGGCTTAGGAAAGATGATTTGGCCACTATCTAGTGGGCTTAAAACTCACAGTCAATGCATTATTCCAATTCAGATAATCCAACCTTCACCCACAAGCATTCAGGCAGTTATATCACTGTAGACACCCCATTTTTGACCGTCCTCAAGACTTGGACGTCACCGTTTGAACGCTCGGTGATCATCCTTGTTCGTGTTTGTTTTAAGTTCCCGGAGGTCTCAGCTACACGCCTTGCCTCAGAATCTCTCGACTTGCTTGTTCTGTGCTTGGTTTTGCACCAAGGACTTGTGTTTTTTTGTACCTGAGGGTAGAGAGTAGCTTGTTAGCTGCCACTAACCCCCACAGGCCTTGCCTTGAGGCCACCGACCGTGTATTCTTGATATCGGCCATCGGTGAAATATACCATTGGCCGGTCGGCACTTGGTGTGGTCGGCCGACCATCTGTTTGGCCGATGGCCTCTTTTTCTGGCTGATACCACCTTTTTGCCTTTTTCAGGAGTGGTGCATGCCAGCTGTGCCAGCTGGAATGCACAAACCCTGCCCCCGTGCACATCTGTGGCTGTTTTGCCCCTTTTTGCACCTTTTTGGTCTAGCTTCTTGAGAAATCTTGGACATTTGTCTTAGCTTCCTCAAGAAGCTTGGACCCTGCCTCAGCTTCCTTAGGAAGCCTTGGCCCCTTTGCCTTGGCTTCTTGAAGAAGCCTTGATCCTTTTAATTAGCTTCTCTTGGAAGCTTAGCTTTTTTGATGGTCTATATAAGGAGACAAACCCTCTCCTTGTTTTTGGTTCAGCAAAATCAGACCTAGAATATATATATATATATATATATATATTCTGATACATATATCTTCTCTCTCTATATCTCACACTCTCTCTTTATTTGTGTGTGTTTGAGGGCCTAAAAGGGTGATTTGTTCTTACTTTTGCACTAAAACACACACCATTACACCATACTTTGACTTCGGCAGGTGTTGAGGGTTTATTCTTGAGGTTTTGAGATGGTTTTGATCAGAAGAAGGTGGCTGGACTTGCTGTTCTTGAGGTATTCTTCAAGGGTAACACTTTTGCTTTAGATTCTCCAATCTTGCACTAGCTTTTGACCTACTTGGCATACCGATTTGAGCTTCATGTATAACTGAAAAAAGTCTTGTATTTGCATGCTTAAGATACTTCATTAAGGTCATTTTGTTGTTTGGGGTCGATCTCCCCCTCTTAGGCCTTGTTTGGCCCTTTTTGTGCTCTCTTTGATAAGCTTTGGGGACTTTTGTGTATTGGCCTTCTCATCACTGAAATCTAGTGGATTTTCAGTGGTAAAGAAGGGGTTTTGAAGTATTTCATAGGGGAGGGGCACCCCTCTCCCTTGGTCTCTCTTTTGTTTGCGTTTTTGGCCCATAAGGGTAGCATGTATGATTAGTTGTTCTTGGCTTCATTCCAGAGGTTATTGGGTGTTATTGGGTCATATTATGCCTCTATTTTTTGTCATATTAAAGGTCCCTTGCATGCATAATATACTTGCTTTGTATTCCCCTGTTATGCCTAGAAGTGCATCATGCATTTAACCTACTATGCTCTCATATTTTGGCCTAACTTTGTGAAGTTCTTAGCCATGTCTTGCCATGCTTAAGGTCTGTTGGGAGCTTATTTGATCATATTTACCATGTTTGGTATAGCCCCTTTGTATTTTGGCTTGTGAGCCTCGAGGGTGTGAGTCATGAGCATGTTTTAGTTGGGTTGTTTCAATGATTTGGAGTCATTTCACATGCCATTTCAGTCCCTAATCCATGTTCCTATGCATGTATCCATCACCCTTTTCATGCCTTGAAGAGGTGTCCTTTTGTGCCTTGAAATGAGCATTGTGCATGCTTATGTATTTAAGTTTTTGGGGCTGCCATATCAGTGGATTTTGGGGCATATTTTGATGCATAAAAACTCTGTTTTGGGTCTCTTAGTTCATGCAATGTTTGCTTGGGGTAGGTGTTGAGCAATGCTCTCTTTTGTGGCCTTGAATACCTTCTATTTTGCATCCATTCCCTAGCATATCTTGGTGTCATCTTTTGCATGCTTTTTCAGAGCTTAACATGAGTGTTTACTGTCCAAGCATATTGCCTTTAAGTATGCTTAGAGTTGTCCCCTTCCATGCTTAGATGATAGGCCTTGGTGTGTGCATTCTTGCATGCATAAGTTGTGCCATTTTGACCCTTTTGGTCACTGTTTTAGGGTGTGGCTGAGGCCTCCCATTTCAATCTAAGTCCATTCTTGTATATAGTTGTATGTTTAACTTGTTGCCTCTCGTTGCATGCTTGCATTGTACCATGTTTGCATCACATGTTAAATTGCATTGTATTGCCTCTTGCATGATTAGCACATTGCATGCTTGCATAATAGATTGCATTACATTTGGCATGTTTTTCATCTTAGCCTCATGTTGCATTCTTGAGCCATGTTCGTATACATGCATTGCATTGCTTGGTTTGAGGTGTCAAACCAAGCATGAGGATTGAGAGTATTCGTACTCCAAGTGACGTAACACGTCTCAATCCTCGGTCGTCGACGCCCTTGATCTCAATATGATAGGATGTTGGCATTCATCTCTTTTGTTGCATGCATTTTACATTGAATGGCAAACATGGCCTCTTAGGCCATCATGCATCAAAATGCATAATTGATGGCCCGAGGGCCGAGGGTCATGCTCTCTTCAGTCCATTGCATGATGGGGAGTGTAGCCATGCTCACATTTGCTTGAAAATTCCATGCCATACACTGCTTGCCCTCTGCTGCTGTCAACTACGAGATTCTACAGGAAGAAATAGCCAGCCTGCTACTTTGAGTGCCGACCGACCAAATACAATTAGTCGGTGGCTCAACCAATGGTCGATGACCATTCCCTTCGGGCGGTGGTGTTCCCACTTGGTCGGTGATGCTCCCCAGTGTTAAGAGAAGCATCCTTGGGACTTGTGCAAATTTTCAGAGGAGCAAGGCAGTGTAAACAGAGGCAACAGTGGCATGGTATGGGTTTTCGGGCGAGACGAGTCAAGCATGCACCATTCGCGCATTCCGAGGCAGGGTTGCGGCCATCTTCCTTCTATATTTAATTCGTTAATTAATTAGAAGTTCTGTAATAATTAATTTAGCAGTATTCATTTGGTTGTGTAATATTTTTTGGACCCTCCGAGCGGGGGCAATTGTGTAATAAGTGTGTGTGAGTGTGTGTATGTCTTCCAACCCCACTTCTTTCTTCCCTTTTATTTACTAGCTTTCGATGGCTAGTGTTAGGACATATTTAAATTAGCATACCTTATGTTATGCATGCGTGCAGTCATACATTTGTCTTGCATGCACCGGGCTCGGCGCATCATACTAACTGTATTCGTGTTTCAATTCCAAATTGAATACGTGTTAGTTGTAGCATTTCGCATGTCATTTTAGAATAGTCGAGCCTATTGTATTCGCATTCCTGTCCTGCATGTGTTGCATCAGACATTTCTGTATAGTTAGGATCATGCATGGATTTCTAACATAGCTTTTGTTTTGCCTTGGAGTACTCGGTAAGCTTTTACGCTTTAGCATCCTTGCATGCGTGTGAATGCTGCCATGACAGCATGATTACCATTAGGCTATTTGCTTATGTGATATAACTGCTTGAATGCCTGTGGATGGAGGTTCAATTACCTGAATTGGAATAATGCATTAAAACCGTCAGTTTTAAGCCCACTTGATAGTGGCAAAAACCATCTTTTCTAAAGCCCACTTGAGGGTGGCAAAACCTGCATTTTAGCCTACTTACGAGTAGCAAACTGCTTTAAAAAACAAACATGAAATGTTTTGTTCTAACTCAGGCGATTCAGTCTATACTTGTATGTTGTGCGCATCACATAGTAAATCTAGGCTTCTAACCGGAATAAGAACGCATAATGTTTTCAAAACAAGATATCATGATTAGTAGAGGCCGATCTTCGGATCAGGCGAGAGGGGGTGCTCATAGCTGACCTTCCCCAATCGTACCCAAGTTCCCGAGCCGAGGCAACTCTGGTGATGACGAACACGTGGCCTTAAGCAAACGAGTCAGGGTTTCCTAAATTCTCCAAAAATAAAATATTTAGGTGGCGACTCTATATCTGGCAAAGCAGTCCATGTTTGGCACTTCTTTACAAAAATCTGTTTTTCAAAACGATTTGTCGGATTTGGACTCTTTGGTTCAGATTAAGAACTGTGACGATTTGAGAGTCCGAACTATAGTGAGCCCAAAACGAACAGAACGGGACTCATCCTCCCGAGACGTTCAGGGACGTCTACAATCACATAAGCAAATAGCCTCATGGTAAGCATGCTATCATAGCAGTCGCTCACACACATGCAAGGATGCTAAAGCAAAAAAGGTTACCTAGTACTCCGAGCCAAAACAAAAGCTAGTTAGTAATCAAATGTATGATCCTAGCTCATGTTAAGATGACTAATGCAACGCATGCAAAATGCAACTAGAAATAGGCTCGGCTATTCTAAGATGGCATATGAAATGCAACAGATAGCATGTATTCAACTTTGGAATGGAAAATACAATGCAGTTAGTATGATGCGCCGAGCCCCGGTGCATGCAATATAGACGAATGATGCAAACATGCGAGCATAAGGATGCTAATTGAAATATGCCCTAGTACTAACCATCAAAAGCAGGTAAGTAAAAGAGAGAAAGAAGTGGAGGTTGGAAAACATGCATCACACACACACATGCTTATTACATAATTCGCCCTCTCTCGGAGGGACCAAAAGAATAAAACAAATTAATTAACTAACAAGCTAATTAAATATTACACAACCACTTAACTAATTAAACAAAATTAATTAAGTTAAGAAAGCAATAAAACAGCCTCGAGAAGAGGATCAAATGCACACATGCTCGGCTGCGCTCGGAAATCCAACGCCATGCTCATGTTGCCTCTGTTTACACTGCTTTATCCCTCTGAAAATTGCAAAAGTCCCAAGGTTGGTTCTGGAACACTCCCTGAACACTGTGGGATGTCACCGACCAAGAGGAAACATCACCGGCCATGGGAAACTGGTCATCGACCAAAAGTATGGCCCTCGGCCAAAAATATGTAGTCGGCCGGCACTCAATGTGGTCGGTTGGCTATCCATTCCTGTAGAATCCTGTTTGACAGCAGCATAGGACAAACAGAGCATGGCAAAGCATTTACGATGCAATATTTGCACAACCAGCCTCCCTATCATGTTATGAACTCAAGGAAGGGTGGTCCTCGACCCTCGGGCCACCAATCACGCATTTTGATGCATGATGGACCAAGAGGCCAAGTGTGCATTTCAATGTCAAATGTAATGCACACAAACACATAAGGCCCCCAATCTCTATCATGATTGATCAAAAGGGATGGGATGCATACAATGATATGCAACCTAAGCATGCAAACTAAGCATGCAAGTATGCAAGACATGTAACAACGTGTTAAGCAACTTAATCAAAGATGCATGCCAAATGCGATATCACTTAAACATGCAACAACATATTAATAAGCCAAGTATGTAACAACATGCAAGGCGAGCATGCAAGAACATGCAAAGGATGGACTTACAGCAAGATGGACAGCTCTCTAATAGGTCCAAAACAGTGGCCATATGAGATAAGAACAAGGCCCAAGATTCATGCAAACATGCGCAATGCAAGGGCTCCAAGCCTAAGGCACAAAATGTAACTCTCCAAGAGCAATGTAAGGATGAAACATGGCATACAATGGCATACATTCCAGCTCTGAAATGGCATACTAAATGATTCCAAAATAACTCCGAAGCATGCAAACACTCGTGATATGCATGGTATGGGCCTCAAAACCCAAGACCAGCCTAACTATTTACACTATAGCTATACAAAGCATGAGTGATATGGCCATGGCATCCTAAAACAGTCCTAGGATACCCCAAAATAAGCATAAAATCATGTTAGAGTAAAGCCAAAATATGCTAGGATGATGAGTCAAAACATCATGCACAAGAGGTTAGTAAACAAGATTTGTTCTACACCTATATGGAGCATGCAAAGGATGACCAAACCAACTATGGATAGGGTCATGATATGGCAAAACATTACCAAAAACGTGCTGAAATGTAAACCAAACAATCTAACAATACATGACAAAGCATGAAGCATGTGAAGCTACTACAAGTGAATGAAGCATTCAAGGGGTCACTAAACCAGCCCAAAACAGATTCATGACATGCCAAAATATAACCAAATACCCACTGAAATGCATCCAATACATGCAAGAATGAGGTGCTACTTTGAAAAGCTATGAAGGGGGTTGCTCTACACATGCAAGAGGCAATCCTTAAATGACAAAAACAGCTCTGGAAAGAGTTCAAACAGGCCCTAAAACTCACTGAAAAAGGCCTGAACCAAGCTCAAGAAGTGTGCAAATACGGGCTCCTTTGTAAGGCTAAAAATGCAAGTAAACAAGACAATAAGGAGAGGGGATGGCCCTCTCCTTCTTAGGAACTCAAAACACTATCCCCACCACTGAAATCCCTCTAGATTTCAGTGGTAAGAGGGCCAATATAAGGTGGTCCTGAAGCTCACAAAAAAGGCACAAAAATGAGGCCAAACAAGGCCTAAGAGGGGGTAAACAACCCCAAACCCAAACGTGATCTTAAACAAACTTCAAAAGGAACTCAAAATAAGACTTTTTTCAGTTTATGACAAAGGTCAAAAATGCTTCTAAGTATGGCTAAAAGATGAAGCAAAATAAAGACCAAAATAGGGTAAAGTGTGTTACCCTTGTAGTTCCAGCAAAACCAGCCGCTTTGAGACCAAAAAATCAGACCTTCGACCTCTTAAAATGGCCTCCAAGGACCTTAGATGAGTGGTGGAGGTGTGTGGCTATGAGGTGTGGTGCAAAGAGGTCAAGAACCAACAATTTTTGGTGCTCAAAATATGGAGATAGTGAGAGATACAACTCTTGTGCCTTAGACCATTTTTTTTCCAACCCTTGCAATGGAAGAGGAGCTCTTCTTTTATAGAGGAACAAAGGTCCAAGCTTCTTGGAGAAGCTTGGAGCAAAGGGGCCAAGCTTCTCTTAGAAGCTTGTAGCAAAAGGGCCAAGCTTCTTCAGGAAGCTAGAGCAAAGGGGTCAAGCTTCCTCAAGAAACTAAGCAAAGGGTTCAAGCTTCTCTAAGAAGCCAAAACAAAAGGGTCAAGCTTCTTGGAGAAGCTAGAACAAAAGGGGCAATGCTTCTTGGAGAAGCTAAAACAAGGGTTCAAAAGGTTCAAGCTCCCTCAAGAAGCTAAAACCAAGGGTTCAAAAGGTTCAAGCTTCTTGGAAAAGCTAAAACCAAGGGTTCAAAAGGTTCAAACTTCCTCAAGAAACTAAAACAAGGGTTCAAAAGGTTCAAACCTCCTCAAGAAAAGGTCTCGGCCATAAAAAGTGGCCGATTGATCAAAACAATGGCCGGCCGACCAAAAACATTGCCAACCGGCCAACACCTTTGGCCGGTAGCAAGAAAACAGGGCCGGTGGCCTCAAGCCATGGCCGGTGAGGTGTGGGGATGGCCAACAAGCCATTCCCTGCCCTCAGAGGCAAAAACCCAAGTGCTTGGTCCACAACCAAGCACAAAACAGATAAGTTAAGAGATCTTGAGGCAAGGCGCGTAGCTGAGACCCCCGAGAACTCAAAACGAACACGAGCATGGATGATCATCGAGTATTCAAACGATGACGTCCAAGTCTTGAGGACGGTCAAAAATGGGGTGTCTACAGATATGTTCTGCTCTGTATCTCTATATATGTTGGACCTGAGGTCGTTCTCTCACATATTGGACCCGAGGTTGTTCTGTTATGAAACAAAACTTTTATGAAAATTATTTTCATTTGAGCATTAGAACTCATTCATATAATCTCTTTACTTTGATGCTATTCACTAGGTTTTTGCTCACTTCGTTATATATATATGTATGTAGGTGAGCAGCGGGATGTCCAACCCCAACCCTAGTGAACCTATGGAGGAATACCGAGTTTTTGTGAAGTCAGCCAAGGGTGCCTCATGCATGAGGTTTTTGTCTTTTCATTTTCTATTTTCTTTTGTTCGTCATGTTTGACCACGTCTGTATATATGCTTTGGTTTAAATGTTAATGACATATGTATGATCTTAGACATGTGAGATTTCTTATATATGTATGGGTGTGAGTTGTTAATATATATATATATATATATAAGATGTTTTTGTTTATGCCATTTATGCACAAGCTCATTGGACAAATTTTATATTTATGCTTCTGCTTCTGGCCTCATATAATTAAATGAGATTTCATTTCTGTCTGAGACCCAAGGTAATCTCATGATTACAGGACGGTTATGATTGATACCTCTAGGGACGGGTTTGGGTCATGGTAGGTTCCATCCACTATTCGACCCAAACACCAAGTAACTCCAAGACGTAGCTCAGCCCAAACTTTCATGTTATTTTTACTTAGCTTGGCCAAATTTGGCTACACAAATTACTAGTTGTGTTCATGAAAAATTGGAACCTAAACCACCCACCCGGACCGACCAAACCGAATGGAAACGGATGGTTTCGAATATTCAACTGGTCAGCTACCGTTCAGTTTGGTTGAGTTTTTCGGTTTCACGGTCGATAGTGGTTTTATGTAAATTATTGCGGTCAAAACCAACGCAACCGAAATCTATAACACAAGTAGCTCCTACGCTTTTAATATATGTAACGCCCCAAAATATAACCACAGATTCAACTGAAATATAAATAGATGATTACATAAATTAGAGTGTAGCGTTCTTACATTTCATAGAGTTAATAGCACAAAAGAGTTAAACATAAATAAATGCCCTATAGGCTTAGATCTTTCCAAGTCTTGGCTTGGTTACGGCAAAAGTGAGATTAGCTCATACAATTTAAGCCCTATAAATAAATGCCTGTAGGCACCCCATTTTTGACCGTCCTCAAGACTCGAACGTCATCATTTGAACACTTGATGATCATCTATGCTCATGTTCGTTTTGAGTTCCCAGAGGTCTCGGCCACGTGCCTTGCCTCAAGATCTCTCAACTTGACTGTTTTGTGCTTGGTTGTGGACCAAGCACTTGTGTTTTTGCTTTTGAGGGAAGAGGGTGCCTTGTTAGCCATCCCCTCAACCCATCGGCCAAGGCTTGAAGCCGTCGGCCCCTTTTTCTTGCCATTGGCCAAGAGTGTTGGCCGATCGGCACTATATTTGGTCGGTCGGCCACCTCTGTTGGTCAATCGGCCATATTTTCCGGTCGACCCCTTTCCATCTGCTTTTGGCAGATATTTTGTGCCAGCTGGCACAACTGGCACGCGCAATTCCCCCCCTATGTGTATGGAGGGATTTGAGCTTTGCTTAGCTTCTCCAAGAAGCTTTGAAAAATTGGTTTTCTATAAAAAGAGAGCCTCCTCTCCCTTTCCAAGGGTTCTAGAAATTAGAAATATCTCTCTCTCTACATCTCCCTCTCTCTAGATTTGTGTGTGTGTTTGAGCTCAAAAGTGTGTTTTGTTCTTACTATTGCACACAAACACCTAGCACTACACCATCCTTGTGTGCTAAGGTACTAGGAGGTTGGTTTTAAGGTTCTTGAGCTGGTTTTGATCAGAGAGAGTTGCTGGTCTTGTGTTCTTGAAGTTGTTCTTCAAGGGTGAGTTAACTTGCTTTTGATACCCCATTTTGGCTTAAGCTTTTACACATACTTCTATATTGTTTTAAGCTTAACTCTAAACTACAAAAAGTTTGGATTTTGTATGCTTGTTATGGTTGCTTAACGTCACTTTTTGGTTGGGGGTTGTCTACCCTCTCTTAGGCCTTGTTTGGCCTTGTTTTGTGTCTTTACTTTTGAGCTTTGAGATCATCTTATTTTGACCTTCCCACCACTGAAATCCAGAAGATTTTCAGTGGTGGAGAAGTGGTTTTGGAGTCTTGTATAGGAGGGGGACACCCCCCCTCTCCTTATGTCTCATATGCTTGTGTTGTTGGCTTATAAGAGTAGCATGTTTACTTAGCATGTCTTGGTTCTATTTCAACACTTTTTAGTGGCTTTTAGGACCTTCCTTAACTCTATTCCATGTTGGTTTGATGGCATCTTGCATGCTTCACATACTTGTAGAGTAATCTTACATGTTTGCATAACATGCATCTTGTGTTTGGACCAATATTCTTGCATGTTTTGGCTCGACTCCAAGGAGCTTTCCCTCATGTTTTACCATGATTAAGCTCTGTTTGGTGTTGTCTTGGTCATACATGCATTGTTTTGTATAGCCTTGGTTCATTCTAGCTTGAAAGCTTTGTGCCTTGAGTTCATTAGCATGTGTTACTTGAAGTATTTTCATGATTTGGCATCATGTGAAATGTAATTTCAGTCCATGTTTCATGGTCACACACTTGCATTTATCACTTATTCCATGCTTTGGATAGTTTGTGTTTCATGCCTTAAGAATAAGTCATTATGCATGCCATCATACTTAGGCCTTTGGGATGCCATCTAAGTGGGTTTTTGGGCTCGTTCTAACATGCCATAACTCTAATTTTATTGGCCTAAGTCATGCCATGTTTGGTTGTAATAGGTGTAGTGCAATTGCCCCTTTTGGCCTTGTATGCGTCATGTTTTGTGCTCACCTTTCTAGCATGTTTTGGCCTCATCCCATGCATGTTCTAGCCTTGTTTTGGACTACCTTGGGACTGTTTTGGGTCACCTTGGTCCTTTGGGGCTTGGTTGATATGGCCATGGTTCAAGTACCTTGGCCAGCTTTGAACTTGAAGTCCATTAGCATGCCTTGCTTGTGTTATGTCTTTGATTTGGCATCACTCTTAACATAATTTCAGAGCTTATGGTGTCACCATACTACCATGATTGTCACCCCTCGCTCATGTTTGGGTGTTGTGACCTTATGCCTTAACTCTTGGACCATTGCATGTGCATGCTCATTGTGCATTTCATTCTATCACTTCATCATTTTGGCCACTGTTTTTGGTGTGGCTGAGGCCTATCCATTTTCAATGTAAGTCCATGGATCATGCGGTTTGTGTGTCGTTGCATGCTTATCGCATTGCATGTTGCCACATCCTTGTTATTGGTATTGTTGTCAAATGCCTATTACATTGCATGTTTGTACATTTAGGTTGCATTTTGCATGCTTGCTAGTTTGCATTTTGTCACATGCTTGATTAGGTTGCATTGCATTTGGCATGCTTGTTACCTTAGCCTTGTACATGCTTAGGTTGCATAGTATCATATTTCCATGTTGCATTGTATTTGGCATACTCGCTTGCATTACATTGTGTTTGGTTTGGGGTGTCAAACCAAACACGAGGAGCGAGGAACGGAACGTTCGTACTTGAAGTGACGAAATGTGCCTCAATCCTTAGTCGCCGACGCCCTTGATCCAACATGATAGAGTGTGAGGCCTTCATGTGTTTTGTGCATTCATTCCATATTCATTTGCACACTTGGCTCCTTTGGCCATCATGCGTTGAAATGCCTGATTGATGGCCCGAGGGTCTAGAACCATACTTCCTTGAGTCCGTGACATGATAGGAAGGGTGATTGTGCACACATTGCTTTGAAAATGCATTACCATGCTCTGTTTGTCCTCTGCTGCAGCAAAATAGCATTCTGCAGGAAGAGATGGCCGGCCGGCCATCTTCAGTGCCGGTCGGCTACCAATTTATGGCCGAGGGCCCCATTATTGGTCGATGATCAGTTCCCCTTGGTCAATGGCCTCTCACAGCACCTAGAATGTGATTCAAAAGCAACCGTGAGACTTCCACAGTTTTCAGAGGTGCAGAGCAGTGTAAACAGAAGCAGCATGAGCATGGCGATAGATTTCTGAGCGGAGCCGAGCATGCATGCATTTGTCCCTCTTTCCGAGGCCTCTTTACCGTTTTAGTAGCTTAATTAATCAGTTTAATTAGTTAAGTGTTATGTAATAATTAATTACCTAGTTAGTTAGTTAATTAGTCAGTTGGTATAATTCATTCGGACCCTCCGTCGAGAGGGCTAACATTGTAATAAGTGTGCGTGCGTGTGTGAATGTCTTCCAACCCCAAGTCTTTCTCCCTTTTACTTATCTGCTTTCAACGGTTAGTTCTAGGTCATGTTTCAATTAGCATCCTTATGCTATGAATGTTTGCATCATCCATCTGTCTTGCATGCACCGGGCTCGGCGCATCTGCAGACACCCCATTTTTTGCCGTTCTCAAGACTTGGACGTCATCATTTGAACACTCGATGATTATCCATGTTTGTGTTCGTCCTGAGTTCTCGGAGGTCTCGGCCATGCGCCTTGCCTCAAAACCTCTCGACTTGCCTATTTTGTGTTTGGTTTTGTACCAAACACTTGTTGTTTTCCTTCTCAGGGTGGGAAATGGCTTGTTGGCCATCCCCACACCTCACCGGCCATGGCTTGAGGCCACCGGCCCTGTTTTGTTGCTACCGGCCATTGATTATGACTGGTCGGCACTCTTTATGGTCGGTCGACCATTGTTTTGGTCAATTTGTCATTTTTGGCTGGCCGATCACTGTTCATCTGCTTTTGGCAGATATTTTATGCCAGCTGTGATAGCTGGCATCCACTTTGCACCCCCTCCATACACATGTATGGAGGGATTTCACTCTTGTTTAGCTTGTTTTGTAAGCTTTGCAAGAGTGAATCTCTATAAAGGGAGGGCTTCCCCTCCCTCCTCAAGGTTCCAAAAAAAAGTTCCAGAGCTCTGAGATTAGGGTTAGAGGATTGTGTATCTATTCTATCTCTATATCTCCTTGTCCTTCCATTTTGTGTGTGTTTAAGGTGTTTTTGTTCATAGTTTTGCATACAAACATCTAGTGCTACACTTTCCTTTAGCTACTGAGGTACTAAGGAGTTATTTTCAGAGTTCTTGAGTTGATCTAAGCTTGGAGAGGCTGCTGGAGCATTGTTCTTGAAAGAGGTCTTCAAGGGTAAGAACTTTACCCCTTTATTCCCCATTTTTGCATAGGCTTTTAGCCATCCTTACATCTATTTTTAAGCTTAGTGTATAACTAGTAAAAGTTCTTTTTTTACTTGATTTTGATAGTTGTTTAAGGCCTCTTTGAGGTTTGGGGTTGTTTTACCCCTCTTAGGCCTTGTTTGGCCTCATTTTTGTGCACTTTTGGTGAGCTCCGGGACCACCTTGTGATGGCCTCCTCGCCACTAAAATCTAGAGGGATTTCAGTGGTGGGGATGGTATTTTGAGGTCCTAAGAAGGAGAGGGTCATCCCTTCTCCTTGTTGTCTTCAATACTTGCCATTTTAGCGTCATGTGTGAGCACCTTTCTTGAGTTCATGTTGGCCACGTCTTAAGTAGTATTTGTGCTTATTTTTCCATGATATAGCACTGTTTTTAGTTGGTTTAGACACACCATGTATGCTTTGTATACTTGTCTTGTAATGCCATGAAATTGCCTTAACATGCTTTGTGCTTTGAGCCTTGTTTTTAGCATGATTTTGGCTTAGCGTGAAGCTTTTATGCATGTTTTGATGTGCTTGAGGTCTGATTTTGGTCATTAGGGTCATCCATTACTTGCTTTGTATAGCTACCATGCAATCCCCCTTTGTAGGCCTTGGGTGTTGGATCCTCTAGCATGCTCCACTTGCATCATTTCAGTGGTTTGGCATCATTAGTTATGCCATTTCAGTCCATATAGTATGCTTGTATACTTGCATTTATGGCTCCTTTGATGTTTCAAAAGGTTTGTGTTTTATGCTCCATGCTTGGGTCATCATGCATGCCTCTAGACTTAGGCCATTTAGATGCCATCTAGGTGTGTCTTTGACCTTGTTTTGGTCTGCTTTAGGACTGTTTTGAGTCCTTTTGTCCCTTTGAGGCTTGCCGTGTACGGCCATGGTTTAAGCCCCTTTGATAGCTTTGAGCCTTGAACCTTGCTTGCATGCTTTGATTGTTTTGTTTAGTTGGTTTGGCACCATCCTCAACATGATTTTCAGAGTTTATCATGCTTGCCATTTGTCCATGTTTCTCTTCTTTTAAGTGTGCTTAAAAGTCCCCTTTCTATGCTCAAGTTTTGGACCATGTGTGCATGAATGCTTGTGCGTACATTTGCCTTGCATGTTGTCACATACTTGGTCTATTGGCACGTTGTTGCATGTTCAAGTGGTGTTGTATTTGGCATGCATCTTGTGATAAGTTGCTTTACATGTTCCTATGCTAAGTCCCCTTCACATGTTGTTGCATGTTGGTCATTAGCATTATTGTTACATGTCTAGCATGCTTGTTTGCTTAGGTTGTGTGACTAGTGCTCATTTCTTGCTTGCACGCTCATATTGCATACTTATCTTGCATGCTTAGGTTGCATTTTGCATGCATGTCTTGCCTCTTGAATTGATTGTAATAGAGGTTAGGCCTATTGTTTGTTTTGGTTCGCATTTCATTTGACACCAAAATGCACAACTTGATTTCTTGGGCCATCATGCATCGAAATACGTGATTGGTGGCCCGAGGGTCGAGGGCCATCCTCTTTTGAGTCATGAACATGATAAGGAGTGTGGTGGTGCAAACATTTGCTTTGAAATGCATTGCCATGCCTTGTTTGCCCTCTGCTGCTGTCAAAACAGGATTCTGCAAGAAGATATGGTCGACCGACCATTCTCAGTGCCGACCGACTAAATATCTTTGGCCGAGAGCCATACCAATGGTCGATGACTAGTTTCCCCTAGCCGGTGGTGTTTCCTCTTGGTCGGTGACCTTCCACAGTGATCAGGAAGTGACTTTGGAGCATCATTGAGACTTGCACAATTTTTAGAGGAGCAGAGCAGGGTAAACAGAGGCAGCTTGTGCATGGTGGTGGATTTCCGAGCGAAGTCGAGCACGCATGCATTGGACCCTCTTCCCGAGGCTGTTTTACCGCTTTATTAGCCTAGTTAATTTGCTTAACTAGTTAAGTGATCTGTAACTATTTAATTAGCTTGTTAGTTAGTTAAATTGGAACAATTCATTGAAATGCGAGTTTTAAGCCCACTTGATTGTGGCAAAATAATGTTTTCTTAAGCCCACTTGAGGGCGGCAAATCCACGTCTTAGCCTACTTGCGAGTACCACCTTCAAACCATTTTCAAACAGACACGAGATGTTTTGTTCCAACTTAGGCGATCTAGTCTATACTTGTGTGTTGTGCGCATCACATAGTAATTCTAGGCTAATAACCGGAACAAGAACGTATGTGTTTTCAAAAACAAGATATCATGTTTAGTAGTGGCCGATCTTTGATCGGGCAAGCAGGAGTGCTCATAGATGACCTTTCCCAATCGTACCTCAGTTCCCAAACCGAGGCAACTTTGGTGATGACGGACACATGACCTTAGGCAACAAGTCAGGGTTTCCTAAATTCTCCCAAAATAAAATATTTAGGTGGCGACTCTGTATCTGGCAAAGCAGTCCATGTTTGGCACTTCTTTCTCAAAAATCAGTTTTCCAAAACGATTTGCTGGATTTGGACGCTTTGGTGATTTATTGGTCTCGCATTGCACTTTGCGGGATTAGATTCAGAACCGTGACATATGAGTCCAAACTGTAGTAGCAAGAAGCCCTCGAGGCGCATCTACAATGCCCTATTGGCTAACATCTTTCCAAGTCTTGGCTTGGTTTCGACAAAAGTGAGACTAGCTCATACAATTTAAGCCCTAGGCTATACAAAAGTTGAAACAAAACAAAGAAGCTCTTGCTTCACCAAAAGTCCCTCCAATGCTATTGCTTTGGTGGAGGCATGCCATTACTACCTGAAAATATTTTTCCCAAATAGGATGAGCCACAGCCCAGTAGAAATAATGTAACACAGTATATGAGATTTAACAAAGGTATAAGTACAATGTGCATACACAATACCAGAGATAAAATATTCACATTTTATATAGTCATAGAATACCAAGTCCATATTTAATTTCACCTCCATTCAATTCATTTAATACATGAACCAATTGCATTATTTTTCAAGAACCCAAAAGAGACTACAACTCAATGGTTTTACAATCACACCATTAACACACAACACTTCAATCTTGCCATTTTACGGATATTTCGTTCGCAAGATCGGCACCCATGTATAAATTTCGAGAATTTCACCAAGGACACTCCGGCCAACTTAATTATAATGGAGTCCATCCCCTTTCTCCTCCCAAACAATCATACATATGCAATGTATTTAAACACATAATCACATATGGAGTACATCCCCTCTCTCCTCCCAAATAATCATACATATACAATGTATTTACAACATGATCATATTCGACGATAACCGACCATGGATTAGTTTTAATTCACCTAATCCTCATGTAATTTCTACAAGCATAACTATCCTCTACCGATAGCTCCATACAGGTATTTCTAAACAGATATACAATCTCAACATAGATAATTTATTCAAAATTTCCAAATGTGAGACATATCACCTACTCAATTCCATCATCTATTTCAATATTTGACCAATTTCATATCTACAACACCAATTTCATTTATTTATACAAAATAAATATCATAATTATTTTAGAGCAAACTCCCTCTCCTCCCAAACATCAACCAAGTACCAAAATCAACAATTTGGACATCATACAGTATCATTTTCAAATCCCACAACCATTTTCTTCTCATTCACCAAAAACCCTCTTTCCATTTTATACCCAAACCCTAAGTTTTGTTCATATTACCTCCAGATCCCATCATTATTACACAACGACAAATAACTAAGTTAAAAACCATATTAAAGTGTAGAAAATCCCTCCCCATACAGATATTTCCGTCTCCAAATCTTCAAGGCAAAAATCACCGCTGCTAACTCTAGGTCATGGGTAGGGTAATTCCTCTCATGTGTTTTCAACTGTCGTAAGCCATAGGCCACTACCTTCCTTCCTTGCATTAATACACAACCCGAACCTTCCCGTGAAGCATCACAATATATCAAATAGCCAAAACCCCTCTCTGGAATGATTAAGCATGGAGCTGTGGTAAGTCTAACCTTAAGCTCTTGGAACGACTTCTCACAAGTCTCACTCCGCACAAATTTGATTCCTTTCCTCATCAACCTAGTAAAAGGTGAGGTTAGTCTAGAGAAATCTTTCACAAACCTCCGATAATACCTGGCCAACCCCATGAAACTATGGATCTCAAAAGCATTCTTAGGTTGTGCCCAATCTTGCACTGCTTCTGTCTTGGATGAATTTACAATCACCCCTTCTCCGGATACCGCATGGCCTAAGAATTTAACCTCTTTCAGCCAGGACTCACACTTCCCAAATTTAGCATACAACTTATGGGCTCTAAGTAATTCAAGCACCACTCGCAAGTGTTCCTCGTGTTCTTCCTCAGAGGTTGAATAAATCAAAATGTCGTCCACGAAACAGTCTAGAAACGCCCTGAAGATCTGGTTCATCAAATCCATAAATATAACAGGTGCATTGGTCAGCCCAAAAGGCATCACTAAGAACTCATAATGGCCATACCACATACGGAATGTCGACTTCAGGATATCCTCCTCCCTTACCCTCAACTGATGATCACCCGACCTCAGGTCTATCTTAGAGAAACAACAAGACCCTTTCAACTGATCAAACAGATCATCTATATGAGGCATTGGATACTTATTCTTAACAATAACTCAGTTTAACTTTCGGAAATCGATACTAAGTCGCAAGGCTCCGTCTTTCTTTTTAGCAAAGAGAGCCGGCACTCCCAAAGGTGATGTACTAAGGCAGACAAAACCCTTATCTAACAATTCCTGGAGTTGAATCTTCAACTCACTTAACTCAGCAGGTGCAAACCAATACAGTGTCAGAGAAATCGGTGTCGTGCCAGGCACTAAATCAATAGAGAACTTGATCTCCCGGTGAGGTGGTAAACTAGCAAGATCCTTAAAAAAGACGTCTGGGTATTCATAAACCACCCTTGGCAACTCAACCCAAATTTTATCACACTCACTACTGAAAAAGCTAACAAGAAGACAACTAAGTTTGCTTTACCCACGCGGATCATACACCGATGATAAGACTCTATCCACCCGATCCTCCAAGAAATAAAATCAATCACCACTCAAGGTACATACAGTAACCTTCTGACGGTAGCAATCTATAACAGCCCGTATGATGACGACCAGTCCATACCCAAAATAACATCAAAACTAGACATGCCAAGCAATACAAATGCCAAAGGTAATCGACAACTGGCAACCTCTATGTCACAACCCCGACATCCCTGTTTTAAGATAACCTCACCACCAATAGGTGACTCTACACAAAGAGGAGATGCTAACTGTGCCAACTCCAACCCCAAAACTGATGCAAATGCAGATGAGATAAATGAATGAGATGCACCCGTATCAGTCAACATTTTAGCAATTGAATTGCAAAACAAGAAGGTACCTCTCAGTACCGAAGGTGCTAGTGCAAGATCAGGTGCAGTAACAGCATACACATGCCCCCGTAGGCCTCTGCTTAACTTGCTCATCCTTCGGAGCATAAGCCTAATTCACTGACTGAGCTGAAGGGGCTCCCTGATTGGCCCCCGAGGCCTGTGCTGGCTGGTGACTCTGAGTCTGTCTTGAACCAAATGCACCAGATATGCCACCCAACTGTGGGCAAAACCTCTTCAGGTGCCCCGCCTACCCACACTGATAACAAGTGGACAACTGCCCTCTACCCTGACTCTGGTCTTGAAAACGAGCCAAAGACGATGTAAACCGCTGCCCTCCTCCCTTCTGCGAGCAAGTTGGCGACTTGTGGCCCAACTAACCACATTTGAAACAAGTCACATCACCCTAACCACCTCTCCCAAAACCCGAACTCGACACTGGAAAAGTGGGCCTCGACTGAGCTCTCTAGGGTAACTGAGGGTTAGAACCCCTCTGCCTCTTATCGTCCCCTTGACTGTACTGACTCCTCTTGGAGCCCCTCATCCTCTCCTCCTCAGCCTACATAATGGTCTCAAGATGGGCCGCCGCCTCCACAAGGCGCGTATAGTCTCTGATCATGGATCTGCCCACTCTAAACATGAGTCCGGTCCTCAGCTTCTTCTCGAACTCCAAACAACAGCGCTCTTCAGTCACCACCAACTCAGGTGCAAACCTAGAAAGGCTAGTGAATGTGGCTTCAGACTCAGTCACTGGTGTATTCAGCTTCACCAACTTAGAAAACTGGTCCCTCAACTTCTCCTTAATAGTGGAAGGTAAAAACTTGTCCTGGAAGGCGTCGACAAAAGCCTCCCAAGTCCCTCCAATGCGTCCCCGCGCATACTTCCAACATTGACCCACGTCTCCCTTCAACTGGAAGAACGCCAAGGTCACTTTCAAACCCCCGTCTTTGATATCGAGCATCTTAAAAGTCTTCACCATCTGCTCTAACCACTCACCCACTTTTAGTGGCTCCATAGGATCGCCCAAAAACTCATCCGGATTCGACCGAAGGAACTCCCTCTTTAGAAAAGACGGCCCTGCCTCAGCGACTTCGGCCTGGACTTCTTTCTCAGCTCTGAGAATGTCAATGGATTTCCTCAATGCTCCGGCCATTTCACAGGCTAAGGCGCCCATGGCCTGCTGACCAGTTGGTTTGGCCACATTGGCCTGACCAACTACCTCCTCCTGTGCCGGGATATCATCCGGTATGGGCACCTCGTGCCTTCTAGGCCTACCATGCCTACCACCACCACGTCCTGATATACTAATAAAGGTAACACAAGAGATTAGCACATTCACAAATGTGCCAAAGCTAACTCACTTGCGTCCTAATACGATGGACAACAGTAAATCACTCCATATAAGCACGTAATCACGTAAACACATACGAATTTCCCTCCTAAATAATGACTGTCCTGCAGAGTTTACTAGAGTTCTAATTAGAAATAATAGTGCTCAAGTGCTTTTCTAATAGGACTTCCTGAAACCCGTAGACCCAATCAATAGTATAGGAACTAAATCCCATACCCATATAATCATATAAGCATGTTATCACATAAGCATACAATACATACTAACGTCTCGGCTAAGTGAGACAAACCCATTATGGTAATAACCACTTCCCATGTACCCAAAGTATTCAAATCCAGTACGCTCTAATACCAAGTTGTAGCACCCCCAAATTATAAACACAAATTCAACTGAATTATAAATAGACGATTACATAAATCAGAGTGTAACGTTCTTACATTTCATAGAGTTAATAGCTCAAAAGATTTAAACATAAATAAACACCATATAGGCTTACGCATTTCTAAGTCTTGGCTTGGTTACGACAAAAATGAGACTAGCTCATACAATTTAAGCCCTAGGCTATACAAAAAGTAAAGCAAAACAAACAACCTCTTGCTTCACCAAAAGTCCCTCCAATGTTATTGCCTTGGTTGAGGCATGCCATCACTACTCGAAAATGTTTTTCCCAAATAGGGTGAGCCACAGCCCAGTAGAAATAATCGAACACAATATATGAGATTTAACAAAGGTATAAGTACAATGTGCATACACAATGCCAGAGATAAAATATTCACATTTTATATAGTCATAGAATACCAAGTCCATATTTCATTATACCTCCCTTCAAGTCATTTCAATACATGAACCAATTGCATTATTTTTCAAGAACACAAAAGAGACTACAACTCAATGGTTCTACAATCACACCATTAACACACAACACTTCAATCTTGCCATTTTACGGATATTTTGTCCACGGGATTGGCACCCATGTATAAATTTTGAGACTTTCACCGAGGACACTCCGGCCAACTTAATTATAATGGAGCCCATCCCCTATCTCCTCCAAAACAATAGAGTCCAACCCCTTTCTCCTCCAAAACAATAATACATATGCAATGTATTTAAACACATAATCACACATGGAGTACATCCCCTTTCTCCTCCCAAATAATCATACATATGCAACGTATTTACAACATGATCATATTCAACGATGACCGACCATGGATTAGTTTTAATTCACCTAATCCTCATGAAATTTCTACAACAAGCATAACTATCCTCTACTGATAGCTCTATACAAATATTTTTAAACAGATATACAATCTCAAGATAGATAATTTATTCAAAACTTCCAAAGGTGAGACATATCGACTACTTGATTCCGTCATCTATTTCAATATTTGACCAATTTCATCTCTACAACGCAATTTCATTTATTTATACAAAATAAATATCATAATTATTTTAGAGCAAACTCCCTCTCCTCCCAAACATCAACCAAGTACCAAAATCAACAATTTTGACATTGTACAATATCATTTTCAAATCCCACAACCATTTCCTTCTCATTCACCAAAATCCCTCTTTCCATTTTATACCCAAGCCCTAAGTTTTGTTCATATTACCCCAAAATCCCATCATTGTTACACAACGACAAATAACTAAGTTAAAAACCATATTAAAGGGTAGAAAATCCCTACCTCAAGAAAAGAAGACTAAGCAAGGCAAGGGAGAAACCTCAAAGATGCCAAAATCCAACTCTATTCTGTGGATCTTGAGATGTTCTAGCTTTTTAACAAAGGCACTAGTGTACATAACCCAAAGCATCTAGGTCAAATCTAGGTCAAAATGTAGAGAGAGAGAGAGAGAGTATTTTAGAGAGAGAGGGTTAAGATTTAGGTTTTGGAAAGTTTTAGAGAGAGAGAGAAGAATGAAAAAGTGATATAAATTGTCACTTTCGCGATCTGATATACGCATAGTCCGCTCGAGCGGAAGAGTTGACGCTCGGGCGTCAGACATAACAAGTTGTTCCGCTCGAGCGCAGAATACACACATCCAGTACTTTTGGAGACAACAGACAAACCGCTCGAGCTCAAGAAAGGCTGCTTCAGCGCCCACCCACTCGAGCGTAGGAAACGCTGCTCGAGCATAAAAAACATCGCTCCAGTACTTTTACAGACGTGCAATGTACTGAAAGTTTACAAATCCCGTTCGAGCACAAGAAAGGCCGCTCGAGCGAAGGACCAAAATTTGCATATCCTGCTCGAGCGCAAGAATGGTCGCTCGAGCGGAGAAGTAAAAATTTGTCCAATAAGGTTTGAAAAAAACCAGCAACCAACTTGTTCCAAACACACAACTGCAACTCAATAAACAAAATAAAGGGGAGACAAGAGAGACAAGATATGAATCACCATTAAAAACCATATAAACCCAAGTCCAAAATACAACAAGTGACGGGTCAAAATCGGAACCACTATAATATATATTTGTATAATTGTATAATTTTTGGGAGAAGTGCAAAGCTTCCACAAGAAGCTTTCTATGATGATGATGATATTTCAACTTTTAAAGCAAAGCTGTCCCAGTAGACTTATTGCACACAGACACAGACAGTGTAGAGTCTTCCCCTATCATTTCCTCTCCTCTTTCTCATATTTCTCTCTTCCTCATATTTCTTTATGTCTCACTCTCTTACTCTCTCTCTCTCTCTCCCTCTCTCTCTCAGCTATGATTTACCCATTCTCAACTTCCCAAATCCATCTCTTTCTCATCTGTCTCTCTCTTTCTCTCTCTCTCTTTCTCTCTCTCTCTCTCTCTCTCAACAACTTTTATCTCTCTTTGATACTTTGTGTCATGTGAGGTGTTTCATCTATCTTTCAAATCAAAGTCTTTGATGCTGGTAGTGGTGCTCTCTTTTAAATAACCAAAACCCTAGGTATGAGTTTATTTTTATTTTTTTTTATGTTTTGGATAAATTGCAACCCTTGGTCGATATTCTATTTGTGGTTAATTTATTCCTGAATAACTGAAACCCTACATGGATTTTGTATTTTTAAATTTTGTTTTAACAAAAACACTAGATGTAATATGTATATATATATATATGGATTTCTTGCAAACTAACATAAACACTACGTGGAATTTTTTTATTTTTTTATTTTTTGATTAACAAAAACCCTAGTTTTAAGTCATTGTTTTTGTTTAAAAGGAAAGGGAAAAAAAAATTATAAATGCTCATGTGTGTTTTTTTATTTTTTGGTACTTAAAATGTGTGTTAGTTTTTCAATAAATCATTGTGTTAAATGTTTGTAAAATGGAAATTTATTAGCATGTTTGATTTGTTGATGTATATTACGCACTAGATAATGGATCGTTCATGTTTTTGAATGCTCTAAATATTAGAATGATATTTGTTCCAATATGCCTTTTTTTATATTTTTATTTAAATTTTTTTTCTGACCAGCAGAACCTTAGATTTATTTTGTAATTTTATTTAGTTTTTTTCCAATTAACAAAATCCCTACATGTAAAAAGGATTTTTAAGTAACTTATTTTTCTTAAAAGAAGCTAAAATGGAAAAATGAAAAAAAAAAAAAAAAAAAACCAATGCTTAAATGTGGTTTTTTTTTTTTTTTTCAAATTAGAAGCTTGAAGTGATTGTTTCCTTAAATATACTCAGTAAGAATGAAGTGTATGTTTTTTATTTTTATTTTAAATTACAAGCTTAAAGTGTTTGTTTGTTTGTTTGTTTGTTTATATCTGTTTGTTTGCTATTATTTAAAAAATTGCAAGCTTCATATTTTTGTTTGTTTTTCATTAAGTAAACATGATTTTATTTATATTTTTGGATGCTATAATAATGGTTTCATATTAGAATGCATAATACTCTTTGTTTTTATGTGTATCAATTTTTAGAAAATAGTGTGTTAACTAACTGTTTACAAAATGGGAATTTAATAGCATGTTTGATTTGTTTATGTATATTTTGCAATATATTTATTGTTGTATTTTGTTTCTAGATAATGGATCATTCTCTTACTGAAACAACCATTGTTGGTGCCCAACCTACGAAAATAGCCACTGTTGGTGCACAACAATGAAGGTAATACCATTGGACCTCTTCCTTCCAATAAGCCTCCATTACTACCTAAGGAGAAAGGTAAGGCACGGGAAAAAGGTAGTGGTAGGAAGCCTTCAAGAGCATGGGATCATTTTGATAAAATTAAAAATAAGGAAGATGGGAAAACACGGGCTGTGTGTAAGTATTGTCAAAAAGAATACATGGTTGATTCAAAGTCTCATGGGACTAGTAATTCATTGAGTCATGTGGCTAGTTGTTTAAAATATCCTTATAGAGAACAAGAAAAGGGTCAACATACATTGTCTTTTCAAAACAAAAAAAGAAGGAGATGGTATCGGTCTTGTGGCAACTTCTTTTACAGAAGAAGGTGCTTGGAACGCTCTAGCTGAAGTGATCATTATTGATGAATTGCCTTTTAGATTTGTTGAAGGGGTTGGTTTTCTTAGGTTTTGCAATGCCTTACAACCAAAGTTTACCATGATTCCATCTTCTAACACTGTTGCTAAAGATGTAGCTGCGATTTTTAACACTGAAATGACTAAGTTAAGAAATTTTTTGAAGGGTTGTAGAGTTTGTCTTACAGCTGATACATGGACATCCATACAAAATCTTAATTACATGTGTCTTATAGCTCATTTTATTGATGATGATTGGAAATTGCAAAAAATGATTTTAAATTTTTGTCAAGTTGAGGATCATAGAGGTGAAACTGTTGGTAAGAGAATTGAGTTGTGTTTACTTGAATGGAACCGTTGTAGTATCTTTACTTTGACTATTGATAATGGGAGTTCTAACAACATAGCCATAAAATTCTTGAAAAGAAAAACAAAAGATTGGAAGGGCACTGTTTTGGGTCGTGAGTTCTTACATATGCATTGTTGTACGCATATTTTGAATCTCATTGCTGGTGAGGGCTTGAAAGAGTTGGATACTTCAATTTGTTGTATGCGTGATGGTGTAAGATGTGTGAGGTCGTCTTCAAATAGGCATGAATCTTTTAAGAAGTGTGTGGAGATGTGTCGAATTGAGTCCAAGTCTCTGTTATGCCTTGATGTACCTACTAGGTGGAATTCAACTTACTTGATGTTGGAGAGTGATAAAAATTTTGAGAAAGCATTTGATCATTTAGAGGAGGATGACTCAAATTATCGATCTTACTTTTTAAAAGGTGATGGGGAGGATGGACGTGGTAAAAAGAAGAAGTCATAGGGTGCTCCAATAGAGGGTGACTGGAATAATTGTAGACTATTTTTAAAATTCTTAAGGCTTTTCTATAATGCTAATAAAAGGTTTTTAAGCCTATATGTAACTTCTAATTGTATTTTTGATGAAATGTTTGGTATTCTAACAAAGATTGAGCAATTGAGTAAAAAAGAAGGAAAGGAAGATGAATTGCTGGCTTTAATGGCAAACGGAATGAAAGCAAAATTTGACAAATTATTGGGGTAGTAAAGGTAAAATAAATCTGTTGATGTATGTTGTTGTGGTGCTTGATGCACGAAAAAAATTGAGGTATGTCAAGTTTTGCTTTTCCTAATTGTTTAGTGAAAGTGTGGTCAATACAATGACTGGTCAACTGAACAATTGTTTGACTTTTTTGTATGACCATTACCTTGCAAATGATTCAAATTTTGTGGAAGTGCCTGACACAAATGAACCATCTAGGATGGTGATTGATGATGATTGTGATGATCCTCATTTGCTTATTGAATCTCAATATAACACATATTTGGATACTGAATTTTCTTTATGTGCAAGTCCGAAGTGAACAAGTTTTTGGCTGATTGTTGTGAAGGAGTGAGAGATGCAAATTTTGAAATTTTGGGGTGGTGGAAAGCTAATTCTTCTAAGTATCAAGTGTTGTCCCAAGTAGCTCGTGATGTGTTGGCAATGCTGGTTTCAACAGTGGCTTCAGAGTCGGCATTTAGTAATGGTGGACGCATTCTTGATTCCTTTCGAAGTTCTCTTTCTCCCATGATGGTTGAGGTACTTTTTTGTACTCAAAATTGGCTTCAAACCACTGTGCCAATCTCTCTTCGCAAGGCAATGGATGATGTTTTAGAATTTGATCAGTATGTCTCAGGTAATTTTGAATATATAATTGAATTTTTAATATTGTTTATCTTTTGATTTAATCATCTACTTTTGTTATTGACATGTTTTATTTTGTGGCTTTTACCAGAATCAAGTTCAGCCTTTTTGTGTATTTTATGTCTATCCTTTCTATCCAAGTTGTTCATATTCCACTATGTTTTGTATTAATATTGCTTCAGTTCTATGGTTGGATTATATATTTCTTTTGTGCTTTGGCTATGAACATGATAGCTAATAGATTATCTTAACGATGTTGCCAATCAAAAAACTTGATAGTCGATCTTGAGTTACGTATTTTGTTTGTTAATTGGAAGCTTTAAATCAATTTGTAATTTTTTGTTTGTTTGTTTGTTTGTGTGAAAAGTTTGAAAAGTGTGTAACCCAATTATATCAAGAAGAAAAACACTCAAGAACTTGTGATAGGTGCTGGAAATAACATTATATTGTTAAAAATATTAGAAGATGTAGAAGATATCAGAATATATAAAGATCTCATGATTTGTGCATATTATGATTCTTTTGTATCTTTGATTTATTTCAATTCTTTACCTAATGGGATTTGTATTTCCCACTCTATATATATGATATATCATATAAACAAGAGTATTAAGTAAATTGAATTAAAGATGTAACCCCTCAGGGTTTTGTGTGTGGATGCAGACCGATATTGGTTGAACTATGTAAACATTTGTGTTCTTTCTTTTCTCTAAAAGCATTCCCTATGCAAACAACGCTCCCTAGCCATAATGCAAATTAAAGAATAAACCAATAAAAATTTCAATGATTTAGCAATTATATATTTTAGTAATGCAAATTAAATAATATAATTTAAGGACAATATTCTAATATAAAGTTTAGAGAAATGCTATTCATCATTATTTTATTTTATTTTTCAAAACTTTATTTCACTTCTTAAGTATATTGATGCAATCAAAATAATTTGTATGTGTATGATTTGTATTATTTAATAAATAATAGAACTAACCAAGCTAAATAGAAAATCACTTAGGAAGTGAATAGTTCTAGTATAATGTTTTGGGGATATATAATAGCCCTTTAATATTTATAGCTATAAAAGTTACAACTTATACAAATAAGCAATATTAACCTTTTAACAATAGGAAAATGTAAAAAAAATATAACTCTTTTTAACCTTGTAGCAATTTGACAAATTAAGAATGACAAAATCAGAGTATAAAATTTAAGATACTATACAATAGTAATTAGAGTATAAAGAAGTTCTTATATGTGTGTGTGTGCGTTAATTGGTAAAAGTATTTACAACTGAACAATCAATAGAATTACAACCGGACAATCATAGTACAACGCATATATAAGCCCAAACTATGCAACAGAACTGGATAATAGGAAAAATTTACTATCAATCTTTACATTTATCAATCCTTGCATTTAGGGTTGGTTTGGAAATTAATTATTTCAGTTGACTTTTTAGACTTTTACGAAAATACGTGCAAAAAAGTAAAGCGAGAGTGATGTGACGATTTATAGTGATTTTTTGACCACTCCCCAAACAAGGCCTTAGTAAGAATTAGGGCAAAATTTACTTTACCTCCCTGTGATTTGGGCCGGGTGCGGATTATCCCCTGACATTTGGAAAACACCACATAACACTCCCGTCATTATTGGATTGAAGTGCACACTAACTTCGGTTAACAAAAAAAAAATGTGAACTGATAGTTATACCCTCATTTTCTTCTCTCTTTTTTTTTCTAATTTTTTTATAACGTTTCCCAATCTAAGAGAGCAGAGAAACACCGGCAGCCTCCGTTTCTGTCCAAACCTACACCCTTCTTCTTTATACCTTGGACAATCCCCCACTTCACCTCATCACTGCCTCAATTTCTAGCGAAACCCGCACCCTTTTTCTTCATCAAACATCACCAAAATTATATTTTACACAAAGATATATATATATATATATGTACTAGTGGTTGGGTATGTGCGCTGCACGTGGCACATGATTTTTCATCAACTATTAATACTGTAATCATGCGTGTATGTAATATGTATACAAAGTATGGAAACTTGTATGGGTAGATTGATTCGTATCCAAAATACAATTAACTAAGAAATAAATACATATTCAGCTGAAAAATTTAAATGATAACTGAGAAATTTAATAAACATAACTATTAATTTATAATTAGATTGTTGACATCACAATCTTATCTTCAACAATAAACAATAAACAGGTCCTTTAAATATATATTATTACACAAATCTTTTTCCATCGACTTTCCACTTCAAATTTTCATAATTCGTACTTGTAATACAATTGGAGATATGAAATTCCTTCATTATTGGTTGTAGGACGTACCTGGGGTATGCCCCTTGTAAACTTGTACATTTTACTGTCTTTATTTTATGACTTACCCAAAAAAAACGTACTTGTAATACAAAAGAGGATATGAAATTAATTGCACAATTTTGTTTAATAGTTCATCTCATAATACAAATTCATTAAACCCACTATTGCATATTATTTGCATACTGCAGGTATAAGAATGCATTAATATTAATATGTAATATATTTTTATACATCAATTGTTCTTGAGTCTTGTTTCCTGTGCCACGAATATCTTGCATGATGAAAAATATAACATTAGTCATTAGTATATTTTCATTTATGTAGAAAATGTGGAATAATTTTTTTAAGAAAATGGAATGATATTGTAAATTAACATTTCGATCGATATAGGAATTTCATAATTGTTTTCACGATATTTATAAATTCATGCTTATAAGTGTTTGCAGGGCCACTTTCATGAAATTGTCAAGTTACATAATTTGTTATATCATCTGTAGGTAATCAGCGTATGATAAAAATTAATCGAAACTTTTTATTTGATGTACTTACTTTCTGCATCATTGAGTTTTTGCGATAATATTTGGGTATCATTTGATTTTTTTTCCTTATAATTTGACTAAAATGTGTGCGTGAGGCACATTATTTTTCTTGAACTTCATAACAGTTAGGACAATTTCTACTTTAGCTCATCTAACTTTGCTTGGACAGCATGTTGCAATAGATCTTCTGTAATTTTTGTTTCACTATCTTTTTCTTTTTTTTCTTACTCACCATTACAACTCAATATAATAAAATTATTTTGATTAGTAAGAGTTGAGGCGATATCAATTGTTATGAATTTCAAAATCTATAACACCCCGCCAAAATCATTTACAAGAAACCATTGACATACAGTCTTCACATAAGCACAACATAATTCCACCAATATAATTCTCTTTCTCATTGAACGGAAGGTTTGGTTTACAAAACAATTACACAATATTTATCCCTATTTAATGAGCTAGAAACAGTTACAAAACAATTACATTGATCCCCTACAAGCGTTAGTTGCATTTGAACCTATACAAAATAAACTTTACAAGTCTCAAGCCAAAATGAACAAAAGGGTTCCATGATATCACTAATAAAGGTCTTTAAAAGGTCTTTTTGTTCTTTTTCATTGGCAATTTTGGGTTTCTTCGTTTCTTGAAAAGTTAATAAATTGGAATGAACACTTTTACCCAGTAAAGAATAACTTTAACAAAGTATATAAACATTTGATGTAAATGTGCATAAATCAATTATAAAAGCCAAGGATTCATTTGTATTTCTAACTTTGTTTTACAAATATTGATCATTATCAACTTCCACACTTTTTCCGTCCTCACATGGATGGCATGTGGACGCCTCATGTAACGTCCCGAAATAATTACCAAAATCCCTCCACAATATTTATAAACAACAATACTAATAAAGCAATTACCTTCCATTGAATCTAATTGGGATTACAAAAGGGAAACATATACAGTATACATTCATAATGCCTAGCCCTGAATATATAGCATATGTTACAATTAACAGAAAAGAAAGGAAGTTAAATAGTTAAGAAATGCCCTAAAGGCTTACAACTTCCCAAGATAGTTCTTGATTACAACAAAAGTGAGTCTTAAGCTCAACACAATTAAAGCCATAGGCTTGTACAAAAGTAAATACAAAATAACAAAATTGAGCCTTCAGCTCCACAATCCTCACAAGCTAAGTCCTTGGTAGTGGCATATCACCAATACCTGAAAATATTTTTTCACAAAGGGTGAGCCAAAGCCCAGTAGAAATAATCTAACACAATATATAAATCTTTAACAAAGATATAAGTGTAATATGTACATACAATTCCATTGATAAACCATTTCATAATTCTTTTACAAACCATGCAGTACCAATTGCATATTTCAATTCATGAAATCGATTTCATCTCACTCAGATGACCAAATTGAGAATACAACATAATAGGTTTCTCACCTATACAACCATCATACAATCACTTATATTTGCCATTTAACGAATATTTCATCTGCGAGAATTAGCACCCATGTATACGCGCGATTTTCGGGACTATCACCCTGGATACACAGGCCAACTTAATTCAACGGAGTACATCCCGTTTTATCTCCCAAACGTGGAGTACATCCCCGTTCTTCTCCCAAATATCATGCATTTACAATGTATTTAAGACATAGTCATATTCAATGATAACGCATGAGAGATTGGTTTCAATTCGCCTAATCCTCATGCAATTTCTACAACAAACATAGCTATCCTCTATCGATAGCTTAAAACAGATATTTCTAAATAGATATACAATCTCCAAGACAGATAAACTATCCAAATTTTCATAGGTGAGAGATAATACATATCCAACTCCACCATTTATATAAACATCCATCTAATTTCACATCTTTAATACCAATTCCTTTTATTTGTACAAAACAAATATTTGAGATATTTAAGGCAAGCCCCTCTTTTTTTTCAAAATCCATCCCAAGTATCAAAATCAACAATTTTATTACAGTACAACTTCATATCCACTCACATAACCCTTTTCAAGAACACATTAGAGAAACCTCTCTTTTGATTTTAAACCAAAACCCTAGGTTTGTTCAAAATCTCCCAAAATCACAATATTATTTATACAAAACAAATAACTAAGTTAAAAACCATAGAAGAATGTAGAAAATCCCTACCTCAAAGCTAGACGACGAGCAAAGCAAGGAAGGAACTCGGATGAAGCCAAAACCTAACTCTATTTTGATGAAAATGTAGCCTTTGAGATGCTCTACCTTTTTAATAAAGGTGCACGGGTAAAGAAACCCCTAAATCTAGGTGAAAATGTTGAGAGAGTGTGAGTTTTAGAGAGTGTGAGGCTATAGATCTAGGGTTTTTAGAAAGTTTAGGGAGAGAGATATGAAAAAGTGATGTAAAAAGTGAGTTTTATGGACTAATATACGCACAGTCCGCTCGAGCTTAAGAAGTGATGCTCGAACTTCAGACACAACAACTTGTTCCGCTCAAGCACAAGAAGTGATGCTCGAGTGCAGAATACACACTTCCAGTAATTTTGCAGACAACAGACAAACACTCGAGCGTAAGAAAGGCCGCTCGAGCACAGAAAGCATCACTCGAGCATAGAATACACTCTCCCAGCAGTTTTGCAGACCTACAAAAGTACTGAGAGTTCATAATGCCTGCTCGAGCGCAAGAAGTGATGCTCGAGCGGAGGAGTAAAATTCTAGTCAACAAAAATTTGAAAACCAAGTAACCAACCTGTTCCAAACACAACCACTACAATCCAATAGCCAAATTCAAGAAAATATAAGGGAAGTAAGACATGAACAACAATACGAAACCATGAAACCCAAGTCTAGAATATGAAATGGGTTAGGTCTAAACTAGAATCGCTATAATCTCCCCCCTTAAGGAATTTCCTCCCCGAAATTTCAAATCAAGTTTTAAAACTACGTTTAAACCAATTACAATAATGATAATTTATCAATTCCATTACCATGATCCATTCTCCGGTCATCCATTCTCATCCGCTCGATACACAAGTTCCAACATTGAAAGTACAATTCACAATTTCCAAAACACATACAATGTCTATTTTAAACTTGTGTTTCCAAAACATATACAACATATACAATGTTTCTATATTTCATTAACATAACATAATCTCAATACATACTAAAACATCAACAAATAAGTCCAGATATTTCTCACGGACTTCCAACTCACGTTCCCAAGTTGCTTCATCAACTCTGTGATGTCTCCATAATACTTTAACTATGGGAATTGTCTTGCCTCACAAGACTTGGTCTCGAGTATCTAAGACTTTCACCGGTCTCTCCTCATACGAGGCATCCTCATCTACCTCTAAGTCAGTCCAATTCAACACATGCAATGGATTTGGCTCATACTTCAGAAGCATACAAATATGAAACACATTATGAACCTCAGAAAGCTGTGGTGGCAAGGCCAAACGATGGGCTACCTCTCCAATCCGCTTAAGGATCTCAAAAGGCCCAATGAATCTAGGGGACAACTTCTCACTCTTCCCAAATCTCATCAAACCCCATTTAGGTGATATCTTCAAGAAGACATGATCTCCTACCTCAACAGACAAAGGTCTCTTTCTACGATCGACATAACTTTTCTAGAAACTCTAGGCCATAACCAACCGCTTACAAATAAGTGCAACTTTCTCTGTCATTTCCCAAAGTAACTATGGGCCCAACATTGATGCATCACCCACCTCGGCCCAACATACAGGAGATCTACACAGTCGGCCATACAAGGTCCTAAACGGTGCCATGCCAATACTCGACTGGAAACTGTTGTTATAGACAAACTCCACTAAGGGCAAGTGCCTCTCCCACGACCCCTTAAAGTCAAGATCACAGCACCAAACCATATCCTCAAGGATCTAAATTGTACGCTCAGACTACTCATCCGTCTAAGGATGATATGCGGTGTTAAAAGTTAATCTTGTGCCCAAGGCACTCTGTAGGCTCTGCCACAACCAAGACATGAAACGTGGATCTCTATCTGAAATGATCATCACAAGTATCCCGTGTAACCGCACTATGTCCCTGATATAAAGGTCGGCAAGATAGTCTATCGAGTCACTCACGCATATAGGTATAAAGTGCGTGACTTGGTCAACCGATCAACTGCCATCCAAATTGCATCACTACCCCATTGAGTCCTCGGAAGGCCCATAAAAAATTCATCATGACATGCTCCCACTTCCACTTAGCTATAGGCAAGGGTTGCAACAAACCTGCTAGCCTCTGATGTTCAGCTTTCACTTGTTGACAAGTAAGGCACCTCGATACAAAGTCGGCCACATCTTTCTTCATTCCCCTCCACCAAAACTAGCGACTAAGGTCGTGACACATCTTTGTGCCTCCCGGATGCACCACAAGACGTGATAGGTGAAACTCTCAGAGTACTTTCTCTCGACAAGACTCCGGTATGAAAAGACAGTCACGGTATCTAACACTTGAGTTGGGATACACATTCAAGCCTTTCTCTACCTTTCCACTAGAGATCTTTTCCCTGAGGGTTTCTACCTCAAGATCACTCTTCTGTGCTTCTATCACTCGGTTCACAAGTGTAGGTTGTGCAACAACCAAAAAAAAGGCTATAGACTCCATAGACTCATCAAGATGCAAGTCAAAGTCACCAATAGCACTCAACATCTCCCATTCTCGAATGGAAATACTGGCCATACTACCAATGGATTTCTTACTCAAGGCATCAGCCATAACATTGCCCTTTCCCGAATGATAATATAATTGAAAATCATAATCTTTTATAAACTCCATCCACCTCGTCTACCTCAAATTCAAGTCCTTCTGTGTAAACAGATATTTCAAACTCCTATGATTAGAAAATACCTCAAACTTCTCACCATACAAATAATGCCTCTAAATCTTCAAGGCAAAGATCATCGCCGCTAACTCTAGGTCATGAGTAGGGTAGTTCCTCTCATATGTTTTCAACTACCGCGAGCCATAAGATACTACTTTCCCCTCCTGCATCAATACACAACCCAAACCTTCCTTTGAAGCATAACAATACACTGAATAGCCAAACTCCCCTCCGGAATAATCAATATTGAAGCAGTGGTAAGTCTAACCTTAAGCTCTTGAAAAGACTTCTCACAAGTCTCGTTCCACACGAACTTAATGTCTTTTCTCGTCAGTCTAGTTAACAGTGAAGCTAATCTAGAGAAATCTTTCACAAACCAACGGTAATATCCAGCCAACCCCAAGAAACTACAAATCTCAAAAGCATTCTTAGATTGTTCCTAATCTTGCACTGCCTCTATCTTGGATGAATCTACAGCCACCCCTTCCCCGGATACTACATAGCCTAAGAACCTTACTTCTCTCAACCCGAATTCACATTTCCCAAACTTGGCATAAAGTTTGTGGGCTCTAAGTAATTCAAGTACTACCCGTAAGTGTTCCTCATGCTCCTCCTCAGACGGTGAGTAAATCAGGATGTCATTTACAAAGACAACCACAAAACGGTCTAGAAACTCACAAAAGATCAGGTTCATCAAGTCCATAACACGGATGGTACATTGGTTAGCCCAAAAGGTATCACTAGGAACTCATAATGGCCATACTGCATACAGAATGTCGTCTTCAAGATATCCTCCTCCCTTACTCTCAACTAGTGATATCTCGATCTGAGGTCTATTTTAGAAAAGCAACAAGACCTCTTCAACTGATCAAACAAATCATCTATATGAGGCATTGGGTACTTATTCTTAATAGTTACCTGGTTCAACTTTCTGTAACTGATACAAAGTTGCAATGCACCATCTTTCTTTGTGGAAAAGAGAGTCGGTGCTCCCCAAGGTGAAGTACTAAGGCAGATAAAACCCTTACCTAGTAGCTCTTGGAGTTGAATCTTCAACTCACTCAACTCGGCAGTTGCAAATCTATATAGTGCCATAGAAATTGGTGTCGTACCAGGCACTAAATCAATTGAGAACTCAATCTCACAGTGAGGTGGTAAACTAGTGAGATCCTCAGGAAATACATCCAGGTATTCACATATTACCCTTGGCAACTCGACTGGGACTTCATTACACTCATTACCCAAGAAGTTGGCAAGAAGACAACAAAGTTCACTCCACCCACATGGATCATACACTGGTGATAAGACTCTATCAACCCGGTCCCCCAAGAAATAAAAACAATCACCGCTCAAGGTACATACAGTAATCCTTTGACGATAAGAATCTATGACAGCCCGATACGATGACAGCCTGTCCATTCCCAAAATAGCATCAAAACTAGACATGTCAATCAACACAAATGCAAAAGAAAATTGGTGACCAACAATTGTAGACACCCTATTTTTGACTGCTAGCAAGACTCAGAAGCTTGGTTTAATGCAATCAATGATAAAAGTTGAATTATGAATTCGCAACGATTCAGAATCAGTCAAGCTTCCGAAATAACCTCACATCTTCAACATTTACCTTGTTTGAACCCTTGGGTTTAATTTTTGGACCATTTCTCACCCTGAGGTGAGTTTGAACCAAAAACAAGGGAGGATATCAAGGCCCGGCCATGCATGAGTGATGGCCGGCCGTGGTTACGAATGGTCGGCCGGCCTTCGATGGCAATAAACACTGTTCTGGGCGGGAGGCCGCCAGCTGTCCATTTTTGAAGATATTTATCACCTTTACAGCTCGAATTCTATAAAATCGAAGCCCTGGGATTGTTTTAAGGGTTGAAAAAAATTCAAGAAAAGATATCTACACCCTGAGAGCCCTCCACTCCTCCTTCTTCCATTGCAAGTTAACTTGGAGCTGACCTAGCTTACTTACACCACTTATATACATCATATACAACCTTGCCTTACCATCCTAAAGCCTTGGTTAATCTTGAGGAGGTGTAATTCAAGCTTGAGAGTGCATTAAAACCAAGTTTGAAACTCCAAAAGAAGTTTACTTCTTGAAGGTATAAGCTTGTTTTCTCTTCTCTTGTCTTCATTTCTATCCTTTACTTCATTATTCTTACTGTTTTGGCCGGTTTTGAGTTTGTTTGAAGTGTTGGAGTTGGGTTTGAAGGGTTACCAAAATGGTAGAGAGAGCTTGCTCTTTGTACACCTTTATTCATAACTCAAACCTTCTCCTTTTCACCCTTTTCCTTTGGTATTTACACTGATTTTTAGAGGTTTGAAAAGGCTGAAAACCATGTTTTGAAGCTTCTAAAATGGAGGGGTAAGCCACCCCTTCTCATCCTTGTTTACTAGCCTTAATTCTCATCTTTATTGTCTAGCTTTTTAACCCCTTTTCATACATGTTTCACCTCTGATTTTCATGTATTTAGGACTGTTTTGAGGTTGTCTAAGCTTTTTCAATTGGTTCATGCCTTGTTTAATACACTTGAGGTATCATAAGTTGGCTTGCTTGTTGTTTAATATGCTTTCTTTGTTCATTTCCATGTTTAGAGCCTAAGTTTGCTAATCAATCAATCATTCCGTATCTTTCATTCATGAGAATGGTTTCAACCAATTGAGGTTACTTAATGCATGTGAAGGAGACCCTACACTTAATGGCTTAATCTCTTCAGAGATTCATCGTCAACGGTGTAGTCTCCTTCTCATGTTTTGGAAGGACCTCTTGTTTGACATCACTTCTCATTTAGAGGACTTTAACATCACATTTGGACAAATGGACTAATGAATGGCAAGGCCTAAAACAATTAGTTTAAAACTTGGATCAACACACCTAAAGAAAATGGCTTAAATAGTTTGAACTTGGCCGAACGTTATGCCAAGTTCCTTGTGTCAAGGGTTATCAAGCATCAATTCATGGTGTGTTGTTGTCCTTGAAGTGTATCAACTTCCCTTTTTGAGTTCATTCCATGACAAAAAGTGAGGGTGGTCCATTTGCATTACATTTATTGATTTTTGGTCCAAGATGATATATGAGATCATCAAGCAATCATATCGCTCATTGATGGTTTTGCAGTCAATCCCATCCTTCCCTTGAGGTTTTCCCATGACAGAGAAGGAAGGGAGGACAAACAGAGCTTGAAAGTGCTCTATCTGCACTAATTTCACCTTAGAGCACAGAAATAGAGTTTGCACCAAATCAATGCACGGTCGGCCCTCTGTAGGCCTGGCCAGCCATTAGTAATGCACGACTGGCCCTTCGTGTGTGGCCAGCAATGCAATTTTACAGAAACAGAGGCAGTGGCTGAAAGTGAAATAAAGGCAGTCTGGAGCAAACAGAGTAACTTTCAGGCGATACGCATGCAACCTCTATCCATCTTCCATCATGTTTATATGCGTTTGGTTATTTAATTGTTTTATTAGTATAAAAAATTGTGTTGTAATATTTAATTAGTTGTAGCTAATTCTTTCATGTTGTAATATTTAATTAGCTTAGGCTAGTTAAATTCTTAATTAACTAGCTTAGACAGTTAGTTAATTATTCATTTCAAGTGTTGTTATAATTAGTTAATTAGTTTAGCTATTTATTCAATTTTTGGAATAATTAGCTTAATTAGCTTAGCCTAGTTAGTTAGTCAGCTTTATTCATTCAGACTCTCCTTCGTGAGAGCGTATTGTGATAATGTATATGTCTTCCAACCTCACATCTTTCTCCCTTTTATTTAATCGCTTTTGATGGTTAGATTAGGGACATGTTTCAATTAGCATACCTTATGTTTGCATCGATTCATCTTGTATTGCATGCACCGAGGCTCGGCGCATCATTCAAACTGCATTGTTATTTCAATACTTATTTGAATACGTGTTTAACCACATGTTATTTAATTGAATCATATGTCATATTAGTAGCCGAGCCTATTAATTACATTCTTTGCATGTGCTGCATTAGGCATCTTGCATAATTAGGAATCATGCATATTTTTCTAACTCATATCTTCTTTGCTTTGAGTACTAGGTGAGTTTTTATACTTTAGCATACCTGCATGAATGTAAATGTTGTCATGTCTAGCATGCTTTCAATGAGGCTAAATGCTTACTTGCTAAACTGCATGAATGCTTGTGGATGAAGGCTTGTTGTTTGAATTGGAACGCTTCAACGAATGTATGTTTTAAGCCCACTATGTTTGGTGGCAAATCCGCAAACAAGCCCACTTGAGGTGGCAAATTCAAACCATTTTTTCAAACAAACATGAGTTGAATTGTTCCAAATTGAGCCAACTAGTCTATACTTGCATGCGCACCTCACATAGTAAAGCTAGCCTAATAATCATAACAGGAGCACATAATGTTGATAAAAAATCATGCCATGATTAGCAGAGGCCGATCTTTGATCGGGCGAGCGGGGGTGCTCAATTCATGACCTTCCCCTCTCGTACCTAAGTTCCCGAGCCGAGGCAACTTTGGTGATGATGGACACGTGGCCTTTGGCATGAGTCATGGGTTTCCTAAATTTTCCAAAAACAAAATATTTAGTTGGCGACTCTGTATCTGGCAAAGCAGTCTAATTTTGGTAATTTTTTTTTATTCAAAATCAATTTTCCAAAACAATTTGTCGAATTTGGACTCTTTGGTGCTTATCAATTTCACATTGCACTTGTGAGATTAGATTTAGAACCACGAGAGTCCGAACTATAGGGCTTTCTTTCAATCCTTCCGAAAGGCGGCACGAAAAAGCTGAGCCACAATTTCTGGTGACTCTGCCAGGGATTTAGAGAACTTGACTCGAACTCATGGGATGTTCTTTATCTACACTTATGTGTCCTTTACATTGCATTTGCATTGGTGTGCCTAAGTCACAGTGTTTGGCATCTGCTATTCCTGAATGGTTTGCCGGAGGCTTGCTTGGAAAAGCTTGCCAAAAGGCTAACCGGTTACGGGCTCTGCCACAATGGGAACACAACCCTTAGATCTGGACTGTCGCTGTACCGCTTGATCCTCTTTTCACTTCTCGGTGTTAGGTGTGGGAGGTATATTAGGTAGTCTTGCTGAGGTACCCTTTTTGACCAATCGGCCTAGTTGCATTTCGTAAGGTGTAGAGACTGTTCCAAACTAGGACAAGTTCCTTACCCGAATTCAAGATTGTATGAAATACTTTGCTTGAGTGGTGAACCCTCGTTCCTGACGAAACTAGGATAGGGTAACCCTACCCCATCATAGGGGTGTTTTGACTCTTACTTAACTGGTATGTGCTTTTAGAGTGAAACTCTACATGAATGTATGTATCGATTGCAAGTCAGGGTATCAGTCTTCAGGGCAGAAATCAGTGTTGAGTATGGTTCTATAGCTTATGATTGCAACTGCATGTTGTTAGTATCTGAGCCGGGGTGTTGTGCAGCTTCTGATTTTTTTTGTTTTCTTTTTGGTTTATTTCTTTTTGCAAGGTAGTTTTCCACCATTGCTTCAGACGGTCTTGTTACCCCCCAAACACTCTTGACCAAAGTGATAAAGATTTACAGATCTAGGGATCTTGTCATGGGACAGCCTGTGTTTGTTTCACTCCCACCGGTTACTAAACGAAGGAGGGCTAGGCATAATTCACTGATCCAGCAATCACCTCTTACTTCGCCTATGATCAACCAGGCTCAGTCTTCTACTTCTACCCTAGAAAGAGAGTATTTGCCAGTTCTGATAGCTCAACATCTCCTAGTCAGCATGGAAGATATGCTTCGTCAGCTCTAGCAGACCATTGAGACTATGTAGCTAGATGATGTCCGCTAAGCTGAGGTCACAGCCCGCCAAGCAAAAGTGATAGATAGGCTTCAGCAACAGCAACCACAACCGGCAGTAGCCTCTGCATCCCATGCACCCCCAACGGATATTTCGGCACCCAGGGTCACAGTCAATGTCCAAGACAATATGGGCATTCCGGAAGATCCAATCCCACCTCAGACCTCTAAGGCACCAGTATACCAAACGGAGGTGCCATTTGAATTCGAGGTCAACCCTACCGCATTGAAGGTCAACAAGGTAGAAAAGCTCTTTAAGTGGGCACAGGGTGTGAAGTCAATCCCTGACATTGAGGATGGATATACAGACTCTGTAGTAACTCTACCGGACAGATTCAAGATGCTGCACATAGACCGCTTCGACGGCTCCAGGGATCTTATGGTCCATTTGCGATTATTCTCTGATATCTTGCAACCAATAGGCTGTACCAGACTTCAGAAGCTGTCGCTTTTTGGCTAGACCCAATCAGGTATAGCAGCCATCTGGTATGTAAAACTGGAAGACTCCATGAAACGAAGCTGGGAAAAAATGGCCGAGGCCTTCATCGCGCAGTACTCCTACAATACCTAGATCGAGGTCACAACCTGTGATCTTGAAGCAACTTGTCAAGAGCCGACGGAGGGCTTCTCGAATTTTGTACCGAAATAGAGGGCCAAGGCCTCTATGATGACTATTAGGCCATCCGAAAAGGACCAAATTAGAATGGTGGTCCGTAACTTGCAAGGGAGATTATTACAAAAGATGATAGTCTTGCCTTTGTTTACATTTGCTGAGCTCCATGAGATAGGGGTTCAAATTGAGGATGCGATGAAGCAGGGACTAATACACAATGAAAAGGAACAGCCCAAGAGGCCGTTTACACACAGTTCCAATGCAAGCATGAGTGGTGGCACCTCTGCACAGCCTTCAGATGTGAGTATGGTCACCGCCACACCCAAAACTGCAAACCCGTTCGCTAACACCTCCAACACAACTCCACAAACCTCAACCAGCTAGGCCCAATCTCAAAGGGTCTTTTCCCCACTCTACATGCCTTTATCTAAAGACCTAGGGGTCCTAATCAAAAAGAGGCATCTTAAACCACTAGAACCTCACCTCCTACCCGATCCTCTCCCCCCGAGACATAATCCGGCCAAATACTGGGCTTTTCACCAACGACACGGTTATCACCCTAATCAATGCTATAGGCTACATCATGAGATTCAAGATCTCATTGACAATAAGGTGATAGCACCGCCCCAAAATCCAAACGTCACTACAAATCCTCTCCCACCACATAACCAAGTCCCTCTACCCCCACCATATAAACCTCATTCACACACTAGCCATCCCTTATGACCCCAGTATATATATCACTCCTTCCTACCTACCTAAGCCAGTATTGTTCATCCCTGAGAGCACAGACTTGTGCATGATGAACACATCTTCACTCCAACCTGAACCAGTTAGTGAAAGATAAAGGGAAGTCAAACTTGGTAGAGAATGTCAGTCCGTTGCCCGAGGACTCTGAAGACTTATCTGATGGGATGTACAACCCATACTGCTATATCGTGCCAATTAATCAAGCTAAGCCAGAAATGGTGTTGCCGACTGGGATGGAGGTTAGTGTAGTTCAAGAAGATGGGCCAAGTCAGGGATTGGATGATCTAGCCGACCTAGAGGAGAACATATATAATTTGTAGTTCTTTGAGGAGCAAGATCAAGGGGACGTGCATATTGATTGGTTTGATTTGAACGAGTCAACAGACAATTCTGGGTGGCTAAGTGATGAACCCGATATAGATGAGGTAATTGAACTAAAGCTAGAAGAATAGAAAGCGGGAACCGTTGCAATGGCCGGAATGGCCGATGGGAAGGGTAAACTGCCAGAAAACACCGATGTAAAATAATTGGCTTAGGAACTGGGCATTGTTAGTACTACACATACAGAGCAAAAAGATGCACTGGAGCGTTGTGGACTAGAAGTGAATGAAAACAACTGAAAAGCTAGAAAAACCCAACACCCTACGGGGGAGATTAGTGATGAGAAGGTAATCCCAACAGAGCCGGACAAATGTTTGTCGGCTACCGAAAGAGTCTGGTGGGATGACGATGACCTACACCTAGCTCATACTGACGAGAGTTTGAGTGAAGACCTGCCAGACAACGCCTGATATTTTGAAGAGGTGGACCATATGACTAGAAGTGGGCGGTACTTCAAGCCCCCACATTTAGACCAACCCGAAGCATTCGGGAAGGATAAAGAAGTTGAGAAACAAAAAGAAAAGCAATTTGAAGAAGAGGTTGTGCTGAAACAGTTGAAGAAGATTCAATCTGATATATCTATCTAGGGTCTGCTTATGGCTTCACGAGTGCACAGACAAGTTGTACTATCGACGATGGATAAAGCTAAGTTGTCCATCGACACCACCCCAGAACAACTGGTGGGATTAGTCTTCCCGGGAAGCGCTGCGCCAATTTTAACCATTTTAGACAAGGAACTGCCACCAGAAGGCTCTGCACACAACAAGCCTTTATACATATCAGTGAAGTACTGAGAAAAGTGGGTGCCAGTGGTATTGATTGATACTAGATCAGCAATCAACGTCTGCCTATCTCGTACGACTTATGCTATTGGTTTGAAACCGGCTGATTTTGTACGTACAACCCTAGTGATTCGGGCGTATGACAATACAAGCAGAAAGGTGATGGGAACAATGCAAATTAGAGTACGGGTTGGTCCAGCTCAATCGGACATCGAGTTCCATATCTTGGACGTTCTGGCCACTTTCAACTTACTACTTGGGCGACCCTGGCTGCACCAAGTGAAAGCTATCTCTTCCACCCTCCACCAAATGCTAAAGTACCCTCATGGAAAAAGAGTGGCCATAGTCTTCGGGAATTCATCTATATATCCTCTACCAGAGGTCAATATTACCTGTGCTGGAGATTGTGCATGGCAAAGAGGATGTTTTCCTTCTGGGTTTTACCTTAGCAGAGGCCCGAGTAGTTCAAAATATCCTGGCTGTTGACGAGGGTTTGTATGTTAGCGCCCAATCTGTACACTTCATGAACAAACTCCAACACATGCCAGGAATGGGATTGGGAAGAAGTGGCCGGAAGGGCGTCACTGTATTGGCTGATGTGCCACATAACCCATATGCCTTTAGTATTGGCTATACACACCAAAGAGGACTGGGTGAGGAAAAGGAAAGAGATGGTAGGAATAGCCAGAGCTAAGCAGACTGGAAAGCGCTACGAGCTTGTGCACCGACCAATCTGGAGAACCCTGAATGGTTATTTTGTTCGGGAAGGTGAAGACTTCCTATTCTGTTATTTCCCTGAGCCCTGGTTCAACTCTAAGAGGTAGCGGGTTTCCGGTTTTGAGATTTTCTTTGACTTACAGCTGCAAGATAATGCTATAGAGGAACAGACTAAACTAACCGATGAAACTACACAAAGCATAGAAAGTGATTCCAGTAGCAACGAGCTTGAAATGGGAATGGGAGCAGCACTGTCATGTCTCCTTTCGGATCCTCCGATCGACTCAGAGAGCTTAGGGGATAACCTGACCGTTTCCATGATCTAGGACCAACCAGGCGCGAACCCTTCTAGTAGTATCTTGGATGCATCTGATGCACCATCCCTCAATTGGCAGCAGAAGGAGGGCTACCTGTCTAGTAGTTCTGTCAGGTAGTGAACTAGAATCTGATTCCACAGAGTTTGTGGAGTCAGAATCAGATTATGGTTCTTCTGAATCTGGGTCCGATATTCCTGGGGTTGATAACCCGGATGCCGAGGTTTTGTCCAGGTTGTCCTTTTCTTTTTCTTTTGAGTCGGTTGTAACTGAGGAATTAGATGAGCTGGACCTTTTGAATAAGAATGTCGCTGCAGATTCTGAGTATTTCTTTGTGCCACTTATTTATTGCATTGATCATGATTTTCAAAATTTTGATGAAAACGATGAGAAATGAATTCCTCTAGTTTTGAAAATTTTGATTAATCGAGAGGAGGAAAGGTTTGCAAAACCCCTCACTGATGAAATCATTGCTATTAATGTGGGTACTGAGAAGGATCCGTGTCTGGTCCAGATCGGGTCCACATTGTCTTCAGAGGAGTGCGAGCGCTTAGTCGCTTTATTAAAAGATTTCAAAGATGTTTTCGTATGGTCCTACAAAGGCATGCCTGGAATCGATCCTGAGATTGTACAACATCGGATCCCTCTTAACCCCGAGGCTCGACCCGTCAAACAGAAGTTGCGAAGAATACACCCAGATTGGGCTTTGAAGATTAAGGAGGAGGTCACCAAGCAAATAGACACAGGGTTCTTGATAGTATCTGAGTATCCAACTTGGTTGGCTAACATTGTTCCAGTGCCAAAGAAAGATAGCAGAATTCGGGTGTGTGTGAACTTCAGGGATCTGAATAAAGCCAGTCCAAAGGACGATTTTCCTCTACTGCACATCAATGAATTGGTGGACTTCACCGCAAGCCATGCATTGCTCTTCTTCATGGATGGATTTTCTAGGTATAACCAGATTCTGATGGCACCTGAAGACAGAGGGAAAACTTCTTTCACTACGCCGTGGGGAACCTACTGCTACAGAGTGATGCCGTTTGGGATGAAGAATGTCGGGGCTACCTATCAAAGGGCTGAAACTACAATTTTGCATGATATGATCCATAAAGAGGCCGAGGTGTACGTGGATAACATGATTGTCAAGTCCAAAGAAAGAAAGGGCCACTACATCGCCTTGAGGAAATTCTTTCAACGGATCAGAGAATACAGACTGAGGTTGAATCCACAGAAGTGTACTTTTGGTGTAACAGTAGGGAAAATGCTGGGTTTCTTGATCAGACAGAGGGGCATCGAGGTAGATCCTTCCAAAATCAAGGCCATCCTAGAAATACCACCACCAAGGACTGAAAAGGAGGTGCGAGGTTTTCTAGGTAAAGTGCAATTCATAAGACAATTTATTTGTAAATTAACCTTGACTTGTGAATCAATATTTGGTCTCTTGAAGAAAGAAAAGAAATTCTGATGGGATGATCGATGTCAATTTTCTTTTGAGCAGATCAAGCAGTACCTTCAGAATCCACCTGTGTTGTTGCCGCCAGAGTCAAGGAAGCCCTTGATTTGGTATCTGTCAGTAACGGACACAAAAATGAGATGCATGCTTGCTCAAGAATCTAAGGATAAGGTGGAGAAAGCCATCTATTATTTGAGCAAGAAAATGCTGGATTACAAGACCCGGTATACCCCGTTGGAGAAAACTTGCTTAGCCATGGTATGGGCTACCAAGAAGTTGAGGCACTACTTGTTAGCTCACTCTATAATTTTGGTTTCGAGATTAGATCCCATCAAATATCTCTTTGAGAAACCAGCTCTTACGGGAAGTCTAGCTCATTGGTTGCTTCTCATTTTTGAATTTGATCTGAAGTATGTTACTCTCAAGTCTGTCAAAGGGAGAGCTATAGCGGAGTTCCTAACAGATCACCTAGTGGAGGGGGATGAAGTGGTAGAATTTCTACTCCCAGATGAAGCTATTCTGCAAGTCGAGGAAGAGATTTGGACAATGTACTTTGACGGAGCATCAAATCAATACGGTTATGGGATAGGGGTGTTGCTGATAGCACCCAACAATTCCCATATATCCTTAGCCTTCAAACTCAGGTTCAATGTATCTAATAACGAAGCAGAATACGAGACGTGTATCGCTGGTTTGGAAGCCGCCTTGGAACTAAGGACAAAAAGGTTGGACATCATCGGGGGTTCGAACCTAGTTGTGTCTCAAGCAAAAGGAGATTGGAAGGTTAAAGAAGAAAAGATGAAGATTTATCAACAGACCCTAGACATTCTGATTCCTAGGTTTGAAAAGATGACTTTCAATCATCTACTCAGAGAGAACAACAGGATCGCTAATGCTTTATCAACTCTATCTTCTATGATAGACATCCCGCTTGGAGTCCGAATGCGTCCGATCATCATTGAGCAGAGGTATATGCCGGCCTATGAGTCTATTGCTATAATAAATAAAGTGCAAGACCAAAACCCTTGGTTTTATGATATCTGGAACTTCTTGGAAAAGGAGGTTTATCCACCAAGGGCAAATGCCAAAGATAAGAGGGCAATGATGCGGATGGCCTTTCAATTTATCATCTGCGGAGGTAAACTATACAAAAAGGGTCATCTGGGAATGCATAAGTTGTGTGTCGACGTAGAGAAATCAAGGCGCCTAATGGAGGCCATTCATGGGAGAGAGTGCGGAGTGCATATGAACGAGGTAATGTTAGCCAGGAAGATTCTCAGGCAAGGTTACTACTGGTCTACTATGGAGGAGGATTGTATTGATTCTGTTCGATGATGCCACAAATGCCAAATTCATGCCAATCGCACGAACATTCCGCCGTCAAAGCTATGCAATATGACTTCACCATGGCCTTTCTCAGTTTGGGGAATTGACGTCATTGGCGCAGTCACACCGAAAAGGTCAAATGGGCATGAATACATTCTAGTGGCAATTGATTACTTTACAAAGCAGGTGGAAGCTTAGTCTTATGCAGTGTTGAAGGCAGCGCATGTGGTTAAGTTCATCCGACAACATCATTTGTCGTTATAGAGTCCCGAACGAGATTATTTCAGATAATGGCTTCCATTTTAAGAAAGAAGTGATAGACTTGTTGGAGAAATACAATATGGCTTTTCATAAGTCATCCACATATTGACCGCAAACCAACGGAGCTATTGAGGCTACCAACAAGAACATCAAGCATATTTTGTAGAAAATGGTTGAGACCTACAGGGATTGGCTAGACAAATTTCCATTTGCACTCTGGGGCTATAGAACTTCAATTTGAACGTCTACAGGGGCAACTCCATATTCTCTTGTTTATGGGATGGAAGCTGTTCTGCCAATCGAAATAGAAGTTTCGTCACTGCGAGTTATGGCTGAATGTCATTTAGCAGAGGCGGATTGGCAGTAAAGCAGTTCGAAGAACTGATGCTGTTTGATAAGAGAAGGCTGAAAGCATTGTACCATGTTCAGGATTATCAATGCAGGATTGCCAGGGCTTTTAACAACAAGGTTAAGTCCAAGAATATCAAAGAAGGGGATTTGGTATTGAAAGACAACTGAGCTCCCATCCATGACCCTAGGGGCAAGTTCAGACCCAATTAGACTGGTCCTTACATCATCAAAACTATCTGGTCAGGTGGAGCTGTTATTCTTATGGACCTGGATGGCCTAGAATTTTCCCAACCAATCAATATGGACAAGTTGAAGAAATACTATCCCTGAGAGGCTCGCTAGGCTGAAAACCCGGAAAGGCAACCTAAGCAAAAGTTAGAGCACAAAAGAATTCGAAATAAAGAAAAACTGAGCTCATAAGGTTGAAAACCCTAAAGGGCGGCCTTGGCAAAAGTTACAGCGCAAAAGAGGAGTGTTAATACTCAAGTGAACCCGAACCGATCTACGTAAAGCCTGATTCCCATCTTTGGGATATGTAGGCAACTTCATCCTGAAGTTCGGTCGTAAACACCTCCAACTCAACTCAACTGTCCATGTGTTGATCAGGTCATCTTCATCTATTCTTTATCTAAATGTTCGGTTGTGATCCTCTCTGAGAGCTGGTTACAGTGCTGTGCAATGCTATTCAGACAAGGGGCAAATGGTAATCTTTGGATATGGGGTTGTACATCTCGAGGATAGAGGCTGTGCGTGTCAAGTTGTGATCCTTATCGAAAATGGTTTTGAAAAAGTTTTGATAATAGTTGATTTTTTGCTCAAATTTTACCTTTTACTATTTAGACCATTTTTGGACCAAAAGGAAAATTTTCAGTGCTCACAACTTTAATTTCATTAATTTCAATACAAGGTTCTCCAACTCTCGATACAAATCAAAGCTACTTTTATTACATGCATAAAACTCGGAAAATAAGATCAAAGCAATAAATTAGGGACATAAATGAGTCAGATGTTCCTGCGTCCCTCGCTCGTGCTTGTGGGAGCTTCGGATGCTAAAGTGGGCCCAGATTGTGCCTTATCTTCAAGCCAAGTCAGGCACTCATCAAAAAGGGCGCAGCTAAAACTAGGGGTAGGGGCCAAAAGTTCTCTCGTCCTCCAAGCAGTGAGGTACCTAGCCAAATGTGAACCTCAGACAGGGAATGAAACTAGGTGCTTTAACCCCTCCTCTGGGCAAGTTTGATCATGTCCAAACTGACGTCTGTATGATAACCCTGTCCCATGTTATGCTAATTGATCTTAATTATGATTGTGATTATACGCTTGATATGATTGTGAGAGATAATTACATGATTATATATGTTTTTGAATTTCTATCTGTTCACCGTAAGAAAATCTATTTGGTTTCATGCTTTAGAATATTAATTGAAGATCGCAGAGACATCAGAAACTAAAATTGATTACTCCATTGTGATTAGCATAATTTTTAGAGCCTACGGTGAAATTTAATTGAAAATTGATTCGGATCAAAGTAATTAGATTCAGAATGATTAAATCAGAGCACCATTACTTAGTCTTAATCAAATTGATTAGCCAAGCATATAAATAGGCCTATATACACTCAATTCCTTCCTTTGAACTCATCTTAGCAAAAATTACACTCTAAAGAGAGAGAGAGAGAGAGTGCCGATTGTAGAGAGAGAGGGAGCTCAAATTAGAGATTTGTGCTCAGAGCTTGGGAATTTGGAGGCTAAGCTCAAGAACTGGCTAGAATTTGGGAGATTGGAGCTCTTAGGTGAGTAATTAAGCATAGATTCATAAGTTTGAGTTTATAATTTTGTGAATTCAAGGTTAGATGGTAATCAAGAACATAAATTGAGTTGAATTTGATAAATTTGAAGCTTGTATATACATGCATGTAAAGGATTGTCATGAGCTTGCATAATTGAGTACAAACATGCATTATATGAAGAATTGAAGGCTATTTGGCACATGCAAACATGATAATGTTGAGAATGATGAAGATGAGAATCAATTGTGTTATTTAAGGTGAAAATGAAGCCTATATTTCACATGCATGTAAAATTCAAAGTGATATGGAAATTAATTTGCATGAGTTTTGGAGATATGAAGTTGGTAGGGGTTGTCAAGAAAAATGTGAAATAATTTGGGAATTGAATTGTGATTTTGGACAAATTAGACTCAGTTTTCTTATGTCCTCATATTGTATAAAGATTTCCATGATTTTGTATCAAGAACATGAGCTTTAGACCCTTTGAATGCTAGGTGTGAGCTTCAAATGCAGTTCTGGAAATTTCAGGATTCGGCATGTCTGCTCAAGCGAGAAAAGCGCCGCTTGAGCGTAAAATGTTAGCTCCCAGAAGTTTTGCAAACATTGATACCCGCTCGAGCGGGGAGAGTTACACTCGAGCGCCAAGTCACATGTTTTGGCTCTCAGCTCGAGCATCCGAAATCACGCTTGAGCGCAAAATTGAGGTAACCAGTACTTTTGCAGACCAAAGGGGTCCGCTCGAGTGGCCAAAGCTGTGCTCGAGTGGAGGGCCCTGTTTCAGAAATTTTAAAAAGTTATTTTGAGTTTCATTTTCCATTCTCTTCCATTTCTAAGCACTCTTAGGAATGCATTGAACTTTGTATATGACCTAAAAGGGTAAGAAACAGGCCTAAGAGAAAGAAATAAATTAAGAACAAATTGAATCGTTTGTGACCCAATATGTGTTATGTAATGTGTAGGGTCGAGCACAAGGGTGAATCCACCGGCAGAACACTGTGAGTCATATCTTAGTAAAGATATTTTGAAGTATGCTATTTGTCCAATTGCTTAATCGTATTTGAGTTTCATAAGTTTGTTAATTTGAATTGTGGACAAATATTCGTTACACTATATGATTGAATAAGGCCATTCGGTTACAATTATGATTATGATGTGATTATGATCTCAAGTACGAAATGCACATTTTATAAATGATTGGGCCAAATGCCGTTTGACATTAATGATTGGGCCAAAGGCCGTTTGACATAAATGATTGGGCCAAAGGCTGTTTGACATAAATGATTGGGCCAAAGGCCGTTTGACATGAACGATTGGGCCAAAGGCCATCTGACATGAACGATTGAGCCAAAGGCCGTTTGACATGAACGATTGGGCCAAAGGTCGTTTGACATGAACCATTGGGCCAAAGGTTGTTTGACATGAATGATTGGGCCAAAGGCCATTTGATATGAATGATTGGGCCAAAGGCTGTTCGACAAGAGTGAAACTGGGCTCGAGGCCATTTGGCATTAATGAATTGGGCCTTAATGAATTGGGCCCGAGGTCATTTGTTAAGGACGAAGTGGGCCAGAAGCGGTTTGATATGTTCGGGCTTGAAGTCGTTTAATGTACCAAATAGAAACAGAAGCGGTTTGATATGTTCGGGCTTGAAGCCGTTTAATGTACCAAATAGAAACATAAATGGGCCTAAGGCTGTTGGATATATCTGTTTCGAATTTCATTCATGTACCTTCTTTATTTGATATTATGCACTGGGTTTTCGCTCACTCTAATTCATGTGTATGTAGGTGAGCCAAGAGATGTCCAAACCCAGCCTCGATGAAGTATATGAGAAAAACTCAAAGTTTTGAGGAGTCAGCCCAAACGTCTCGCGCACGAGACTTGTTTGGTTTCTTTTGTCTTCCTTTTTTTTACTTTGGTGAAAATGTTAGATCACCATGTACATAAGCTTTTGGTTTGGCTGACTATGACTTGAATGATCCTGTTGTGTAAAAATTCTATGTTTTCCCTTTTGGTGTGGGTTATTAATTAGTGCATGTGAAATGTTTTGATGTACCATGTAAGCACAGCTCTATGGACAAAATTTTTAAGTTTGCTTGCATCTTGGCCCCTTAACTCTGTTAAAATATATTTAACCAGGTTTGAGGCCGTAGGTAATCCCCGAATTATTGGCCAGTTATGACCTTAATCCATAGGGACGGGTTCGGGTCATGACAGTCTGAACCGGAACGGAAAATAGAATACATAGTGTATCATGCCAATCAACTAAATGCCAGGTTGCCAAGTCATACGGTAGATCATTTTGGTTAGATTAAGCCAGGGGCAACACCAAGCAATGTTAGCAGTAGACCTGTTGCATATCCAGTGGCACTACCATCCCTCATTCGGGAAATTCACTAGCTGTTGGCGGAAAAAGTATGCTCGGGCTGAGTTTGTAGGGCAAGAGTCCACTACCTTCAGCTTGTCTGCTAGACATATCTGGGGAGGTATGAAAGAAAAGAGAGATTAAAGAATAGAGAGGTGTATGTTGAGAGAAAAGTAAGAAAAGGGCTTTGAGAGAAAAACAGAGCATGAATGCCAAGTGGTGTGAGAAACATATATAAGAAATGGTGGGAAACATTACCTGAAGGAGTAGTGGACTTCCTGCGAATTTGGTAGTCTCTCGTCGATGGAAGGCGTCTAAGCCCATCAAAGTCTCGGCCAATGTCAAGCTAATGCAACTCTTGCCCTCTTTCAGGCCTTGTGCCACTTCAATTAGCCGAATGCTAGATCCGCCAAAACTAAGGGCAAGAAGGAAATGTGCTAGTATACACAAACAAAGGGTGTGTTACCAAAAACCCTGCCAAAGAAGATTGCCTCGGTCACTGGTTTCAGAAAATCAATGAATCAAATCGGGGATATCCAATTCTCTATTATGAACCAAGGATCGAGCCTCATGTAGAGTGAGCCCACACATCCGTCCCAAAGCTTGGACGTGGCCAAAATGGGGTTGAGGTTTGAATTCCTCATCGCACCGGGATTCCAAAAGCACTTGAAATTCTTCGATTGTCGGGCAAATCTCTTGCCCCCTGAAAGTAAAGGTATGTGTGATCAAATTCCAACATCTAGCTGTAGCATGAAGGAACGGAAAACAAAGAGAAGTGCAGCTCAAAGGAAAAGGGGCGCTCAAGCCGAAGCCACGAAAATTCACTTTTTTCGAGCCATCCAAAGCAACTATCCAGCCTCGAAGCCTGTTGACAAATAATATCTCCACTTTGAGAGAAAAATATCAAGAACTTGTGATTTTTGCTAGAAAAGCAGTACGGGAGCATTATTTATAGAGTTTGGGAAGAAGCTGAGTATGACACCTGGAAAGCACTGACTGACATCACACTGATGGCCGACCGTGCATCAGTGATAGTCGGCCGTGCATCAGTGAAGCCCGGCCGGGTTTTGGTACTAGCCCAATGCAGGTTTGTTGCAGTGAAGCCTAGCCTTTGTAAGAATGAATTGCAATTGTACTTTTGAGTTTTGTTTTCTTTATACCAAGTGTTTATTAGCTTTTTTGCGTTGTTTTCATTTTATTTTCCGTTATTGAGCTGTATTTTGTGTTTTGATCAGTTGTAAGTTATTATCCAGTCCATCAATCAATCCAAGAGCAAGGCATTTACTATTCCAAAGATTGCAAAAGCAAAGGTAATGCAAAGATCATATTGCACAAAGAAATCATTCAGCAAACTCGCTTTTCATAACTGGTGGGCCTAACCCTGATCATTGTTTTATACAACCAAAATAAAAGAAAGCTTTTGAAAAATAAAAGGACAATCCGAAGCTAGTTTTATGACTACATAACAAAATGAAAACAAAAGCAAAGTAAAACGAAGTCATCATCGCTGTCAATAACCCATCTTCACTCTCTTCCTCCACGGCTGTAGAGGAGGTGCATCGTTGTCATCACTGGGGCTGCTCAACTGCAAGTCCATCTCCTCTCCCTCATCGTTAGGTATCGTGGACCCGCCAAAAGACTCCTCGAAAAGCGAGCGCTGCCTCACTCGACCTCTCCCCCGATCAACACTTCATCGGCCTCTCACTGGGCCTCATCTCCGCCTACTAGCTGCAGAAAGTCCTGCAGGCACTGCTGGCACCGGCTCAAGCTGAAAAAGATATCAGATATCAGATAAAGTGATTAGGAGTGTACAGTATGGAAAGGATATACCTCAATCCCGTGGGTGACTAAGACAGTTTGCCTTCTCCGTACCATGATGAGTAGTCAGTCGATTGTCCGAAGGAGTTCGTTACCATATGCTCAGGGAATTTACAAAACAAGAGAAATTGAAAAAAGCAGATAGAAGTAATTGAATAGAAAAATAGTAATGGCTGAGAATAAGCTACAGTGCAACATGGATTAGCATAAAGAGAAAGTGTACCTACTCAATGCCAGGGGCAAACACAAGTCTGCAGTCCCTCCCCTCGATGGGCTCGAGCGAGATCTGCTCAATCACTCCATCTGGACGCATGTACATAATCTCGGTGGAAAGCACAGGCAATCCGGGAATAAGAGCAGTGGCAGGCGCACCTCTAATAGGTGCATCGCCAGCCCTAGCAGCAGGAGCAACAACAACCTCTACTATGGCTTGAGCCATGCCTGGAATAAGGGGTGCCATCACCCGAGTACGCAAGAGAGTTGTGAAGTCACCGGGCTCATGGTGATGATCGCCATCCTCACCTATCGTCAAGAGGTCCAGTTCAGGACCATCCTGTAAATCATCTACTGCCCTCATGCCAGCAGGAGAAGGATGTGGAATATCAGGATCAGCAACGCCCCAAGTCTGGCAGATAATTTCTCCCCCAGGTAGTATGCTCAGCCAAAAGGGCCCTCAAATAGGATCCTCAGCGTGGAAGCATGCTAGGCAACGGTATAGGTCGCCCTCAACACGTGGAGAATGCCTGCCCAAGGGTGCGAGTCGACCTAAGAAAATCAATGCAATGTCAGAATCAATGTAGTGCCAGAATGGCAGTGCAGTGTGTCAAAATGGCAGTGCAGTGTAGCAATGGCGATGTGATACAATACAACAGTATAAGAATGATCATATAATGCAGAAAATAGTGCAATACCTGATCTACTAAGATAGTGTTGAAGAAACGGCGAAAATATGAAAATGTGCGATCCATAAGGCGACGCCGCTCGAATCGTGAGTTGTAGTACCGAGAGCGTGGTACAAATAACTTGATCGGCCTTATTGGAACTGGGGCTAATGAAGTAAAGTATGTATAGACCCAAAGTTACAAATCAAAGATAGATAGATGGCATGAGAAAATGGATCAAATAAGCAAGAAATGCAACAGTGAACAAAATATAAAGTGCTTCAGGAAAGTGAGTGTAGGATGTACCTCCCAAACCCTCTAGTAGCCGCTGAGTGAATCTGCCTTACGGCGAGAGACGGCGCTCATATAGCAGTATAGGGTAGCCAGACCTGCGCCACCCCAGTCGTAATCTGCTACCCGAGGAAGATGTACTAGCGCCCCGAGAATGTATAATCCCACGGTATTTTCCCTGTTTGCAAACAGGGTCGTACCAAGAAGATTTATGAGGAAGCCGTGAGTGTATTGAGCAACCTCATCTGTAGTAATCGACTGTGTACCAGAGAAGTGGTCCAAGAACCAACTGTAGCACACCATCCCATGGTTAGTAGTGTTCGGGATTGCCTTGAGAAGTTGGAGCTGTGTATCCCTCCACTAAGTCATATCTGGATCAAAAGGGACTGGGCCGCCAACCCAAACCCGTAGACCAGTCAACATTGTCATCTCCCCAATAGAAGAGAAGTGAAATGAGCTGGTGGTGTCCCACCATCTCTCTACCAGGGCACCGTAAAGCCAAGACTCGGCTCTCATTTGTATGAGCCCGTAGCAAAAGGGCCCAAAGCCAGCAGTATCTACCAAAGTGTGGACCTCTGTGGGAAGCCGCTCATACCAACATCGAGGGCCGGAGATAGAGTCGTAGGTACCTATCCTCCTGGCGATCACCTATCAATTGAGATTTTTATCAGTGTATGTGCAGCACGAATAAATGATTTGTTCATCAAACTCAACATTTCAACATGTGTGTAAAGTAAAATGCAAAGTAAAATAGAAAAAGAGTTGTATATTGTGGAAGTGTCGACAGAGATATGCTCCATAGGCTCTCGTAGTAGAGTATCCTCATCCAGCCTGAGAATGAAGCCCTTGAATCTCAAGATGCCGCCAGGAGGTGGCACGTGTGTACGTGGCTAGTATGTGCCCGCATTAAAAGGCCTCTTGGTAAAAGGGAGTAATGTAGCAGCTTCCTCTGCCTCCATGTCTATGCCGAAGGCATCACCAACACCTATGGCAAGCTCTGGAATGGAAACCTCATCACTAGCCATGGAAAAAGTGAAGAAAAGTGAAGGGGATGAGTGAAAGTAGGCGAAATCCTAAAGTTTCAAACCCTAAGAGAGAGAAAATGAAGGGGGGATGAAAAATCAAAGCAAAATGAGACAAGGTTGGGCAAAGATGTGAGAAAATGAGGGAAAAACAAAGAGAGAACCCAAACTTCAACCAAAACAATTTTCAATCAGTTCAAAATGAAGAGGAGAACAAGTTGTTTTAGGAAATATTTGTGAGAGTTGTTATTAAAACTCAAGAATGAGAAGAAATCTAGAGAGAATGGAGGTTTAAAGAGAAGAATGAGGCTTTTCTGGCCTAGAGTGAGATCAACATGGGAGTTTTGTGTGTTTTAAAGAGCCACGGGTGTGGCATTTTACCATTCTGCCCTTCGCCGCTATCGAAGGCAGGCTGGCGCTATCAACACCCCGTCGTGCATCGCCGAGGCCCGGCCAGCCTTCGGTGATTCACTTTGTTTTTTTTTTTTGTTGTCGATTGGTGTTATGTGTGTTTACTGTTTTTTGTTTTGTGCATTGTTAATTTGTTTTTATTTTATTTTATTATTTCATTTTATTTCATCATTATTTTAATTTCTGAGTTTTAGTCTCGGGTTTTAATTTTAAGGTTTAATTTCTATTTTGATTCTTGAGTTTGCTTAATTGTTAGTTTTGGTTTGAATTGAATCAAGAGTTGTATGTCAACAAAAGGAGGGGGGAAAGAGAAGAAGAAAAATATAATAACAAAAACACAAAGAAAACGTGCAAAAAATATAAAAGAATTAAAAAAGAGAAAAGAAAAGTTGTTATTATTGAGTGAGCAAGTTTCGTTTGAAAGTTGTTTATTTAACTGTATTTGTTCAAATGTGTTTGGACTGAATCATGGTTCACTTCATTTCATCATTTTTTACCAGACGATATTGTATATACGGTTCATTCAGAGGAATTTCAAGTGAAATCACTCGTGCCCTTCGAATCGTATCACCAAATTTTCTCCTTTCGCATGAGATGCATTAGGATTGATCCCTTTGGTTAAAAAGATTCGGGTGTGTCCTGGTGTTTACACCACATTTTCTCCTTTCGCGTGAGACATGTTAGGATTGATCCCTTTGGTTAAAAGCATTCGAGTGTGTCCCGGTGTTCACACCACCTTTTCTCCTTTCGCGTGAGACGATTTAGGATTGATCCCTTTGGTTAAAAACATTTGGGTGCATCCCGGTGTTCACACCACCTTTTCTCCTTTCGCGTGAGACGTGTTAGGATTGATCCCTTTGGTTCAAAGCATTCAGGTGCGTCCCGGTGTTCACACCATCCTTTTTCTCTTTCCGCATGCGACGCATTAGGATCTCAGTTGAGACCTCGGGTGTCCTCGATGGTTACATTGCCCTTCGCCTTTTCTACGAGTCGCGTAGTTGAGGTTTAATTTTCCTATATCCTTTATGTATGAAATGTGGTTTGACTTGTGTTTCTCGCACATGGCACGTGGTCTTCTTTCCATGTTTGGAATTGTTGTGCTTTATTCCAGTTTGTTTAACTATAGCATTATCCTTGCATTGCAGTTGCATTTAAAATGTTTCATTGCACAGCCTCATTGCATGATTATGAGTTATGTTCTTGCATCATGCATATCATTTGCATCTTGCTCCTGAACTACACTGGTTTGATTCCTTGCAAAGGGATACATAGGTAACTTGCAAGCGCAACCATTTAATCTATGTCTCGCTTTCTTGTCCAAGTCTTATAGCCTTGTCAAAATGGGTCGTCTCTGGGCTTTGACATTCACTCATGTCATTTTATGACTTTGAACTCTGTCAAAGAGGGGCAACTGTAGATACTTCATTTTTGACCGCCCACAAGACTCAGACGCTTGGTTTAATGTACTCAATGATGAAAGTTCAATTGTAAATTCGTAGCGATTCAGAATCAATCAAGCTTCGGAAATAACCTCATGTCTTCAACATTTACCGTGTTTGAGCCCTTGGGTTTGATTTTTGGACCATTTCTCACCCTGAGGCGAGTTTGAACCAAAAACAGGGGAGGTCATCAAGGCCCGACCATGCATGAGTGATGGCTAGCCATGGCTATGAATGGCCGACCAGCATTTGATGACAATAAACACTGTTCTGAGTGGGAAGACGCCAGCTGTCCATTGTTTAAGATATTTATCACCTTTTCAGCTCAAATTCTATAAAACCAAAGCCCTGGGATTGTTTTGAGGGTTGAAAGAAATTCAAAAAGAGATATATACACCTTGAAAGCCCTCCACTCCTCCTTCTTCCATTACAAGTTACCTTGTAGCTAACCTAGCTTGCTTACACCACCTATATACATCATATACAACCTTGCCTTACCATCCTCAAGCCTTGGTTAATCTTGAGGAAGTGTAATTCAAGCTTGAGAGTGCATTGAAACAAAGTTTGAAACTCCAAAAGCAAGTTTACTTCTTGAAAGGTATAAGCTTGTTTTCTCTTCTCTTGTCTTCATTTCTATCCTTTACTTCATTATTCTTACTGTTTTGGTCAGTTTTGAGTTTGTTTGAAATGTTAGAGTTAGGTTTGAAGGGTTACCAAAAAGGTAGAGAGAGCTTGCTCTTTCTACACCTTTATTCATAACTCAAACCTTCTCCTTTTCACCCTTTTCCTTTGATGTTTACACTAATTTTCAAAGGTTCGAAAAGGTTGAAAACCATGTTTTGAAGCTTCAAAAATGAAGGGGTTAGCCATCCTTGTTTACTAGCCTTAATTCTCATCTTTATTGTCTAGCTTTTTAACTCCTTTTCATGCATGTTTCACCTCTGATTTTCAAGTATTTAGGACTGTTTTGAGGTTGTCTAAGCTTTTTCAATTGGTGCATGCCTTGTTTAATACACTTGAGGTCTCATAAGTTGGCTTGCTTGTTGTTTAATATGCTTTCTTTGTTCATTTCCATGTTTGGAGTCTAAGTTTTCTAATCAATCAATCATTCTGTATCTTTCATTCATGAGAATGGTTTCAACCAATTGAGGTTGCTCAATGCATGTAAAGAAGACCTGCACTTAATGACTTAATCTCTTTGGAGATTCATCTTCAACGGTGTAGTCTCATTCTCGTGTTTTGGAAGGACCTCTTATTTGACATCACTTCTCATTTAGAGGACTTTAACATCACATTTGGACAAATGGACTAATGAATGGCAAGGCCTAAAACAACTAGTTTAAAACTTGGATCAACACACCTAAAGAAAATGTCTTAAATAGCTTGAACTTGGCTGAATGTTATGCCAAGTTCCTTGTGTCAAGGGTCATCAAGCATCAATTCATAGTGTTTTGATGTCCTTGAAGCATATCAACTTCCCTTTTTGAGTTCATTCCATGACAAAAAGGAATGGGTGGTCCAATTGAATTACATTTATTGATTTTTGGTCCAAGATGATATCCGAGATTGTCAAGCAATCATATCGCTTATTGATGGTTTTGGAGTCAATCCCATCCTTCCCTTAAGGTTTTCCCATGACAGAGAAGGAAGGGAGGACAAACAGAGCTTGAAAGTGCTCTATCTGCACTGATTTCACCTCAGAGCACAGAAACAGAGTTTGCACCAAATCAATGCATGGTCGGCCCTCTGTAGGCCCGGCCAACCATCAATAATGCACGGCCAGTCCTTGGTGTGTGGCCGGTAGTGCAATTTTGCAAAAACATAGGCAGTCCCTGAAGGTGAAAAAGAGCCAGTCTGGAGCAGACAAAGTAGCTTTCAGGCGATGCGCATGCAACCTCCATCCATCTTCTATCATGCTCATATGGTTATTTAGTTGTTTTATTAGTATAAATAATTGTGTTGTAATATTTATTTAGTTATAGCTAATTATTTCGTGTTGCAATATTTAATTAGCTTAGCCTAGTTAAATTCTTAATTAATTAGCTTAGATAGTTAGTTAATTATTCATTTCAAGTGTTGTAATAATTAGCTAATTAGTTTAGCTATTTATTCAATTTTTGTAATAATTAGCTTAATTAGCTTAGCTTAGTTAGTTAGTTAGCTTTATTCATTCGGACTCTCCTTCGTGAGAGCGTATTGTAATAATGTGTATGTCTTCCAACCTTACGTCTTTCTCCCTTTTATTTAATCGCTTTTGATGGTTAGATTAGGGACATGTTTTAATTAGCATACCTTATGTTTGCATCCATTCATCTTGTATTGCATGCACCGAGGCTCGGCGTATCATTCAAACTGCATTGTTATTTTAATACTTATTTGAATACGTGTTTAACCGCATGTTATTTAATTGAATCATATGCCATATTAGTAGCCGAGCCTATTAATTACATTCTTTGCATGTGTTGCATTAGGCATATTGCATAATTAGGAATCATACATATTTTTCTAACTCATATGAGTTTTTATGCTTTAGCATACGTACATGAATGTAAATGTTGCCATGTCTAGCATGCTTGCCATGAAGCTAAATGCTTACTTGCTAAACTGCATGAATGCCTGTGGATGAAGGCTTGTTGTTCGAATTGGAATGATTCAACGAATGTAGGTTTTAAACACACTATGTTTGGTGAAAAATCCGCAAACAAGCCCACTTGAGGTGGAAAATTCAAACCATTTTTCGCAAATAAACGTGAGTTGAATTGTTCCAAATTGAGCCAACTAGTCTATACTTGTATGCGTGCCTCACATGGTAAAGCTAGCCTAATAATCAGAACAATAGCACATAATGTTGATAAAAAATCATATCATGATTAGTAGAGGCCGATCTTTGGTCGGGTGAGCAGGGGTGCTCAATTCATGACATTCCTCTCATACCTAAGTTCCCCAGTCGAGGCAACTTTGGTGATGAGGGACACGTGGCCTTTGGCACGAATCATGGGTTTCCTAAATTTCCCAAAAATAAAATATTTAGTTGACGACTCTGTATCTGGTAAAGCAGTCCAAATTTGGCATTTTTTTTATATTCAAAATCAATTTTCCAAAATGATTTGCCGAATTTGGACTCTTTGGTGTTTATCAATTTCACATTGCACTTGTGAGCTTAGATTCAGAACCGCGGGAGTCCGAACAATAGGGCTTTCTTTCAAACCTTCTGAAACGGGGCGCGAAAAAGCCAAGCTACAGCAATCTCTATGTCCCAACCCCGACACCCCTGCTCCAAAACAATCTCACTACCAATAGATGACTCTACACTGAGAAAAGATGCTGACCGAGCCAACTCTAACCCCAAAGCCGATGCAAATGCAGACGAGATAAAAGAATGGGATGCACCCATATCAATCAACACCTTAGCAATGGAATTGCATAACAAGAAAGTATCTCTCACTACTCAAGGCGCTGGCACTAAGTCTGGCGTGGTAATAGCATACACATGCCCAGTAGGTCTCTGGTCTACCTGCTCACCCCTCAGAGCATAGGTCTGATACCCAGATTGAGCCGAGAAGGCTCCCTGATTAGCCCTCAAGGCTTAAATTTACTGAGTAGGTAAATGGCTTTATGTCTATCTCGAACCAAACGCACCAAGTGTGCCATGCAACTGGGGGCAAAATCTCTTCAAGTGCCCTACCTGCCCACACTAATAACAAGTGAGCGGTTGCCCTCTCCCCTGGCTCTGGCTTTGCAAACGAGTCGAAGACGATGCCAACCACTACCCTCTTCCTCTCTACGGGAAAGCTGGAGACTCGTGGCCCAACTGGTCACACTTGAAACAAGTGAAATCTCCCTGACCACCTCTCCCAGAACCAGAACTCGGCACTGGAAAAGTGGACCACGACTGTGCTCTTTGGGACTATTGTGGAGTAGGACCCCTCTGCCTCTTACTGTCTCCCATGAACATCCTGACTCCTTCTGGAGCCCCTCATCTGTTCCTCCTCCATCTACATCATGGTCTCATGATGAGTCACCGCCTCCACAAGGCGCCCATAATCTCTAATCATTGACCTAGCCTCTTTGAACATAAGCCCAGTCCTCTACCTCTTCTCGAACTCTAAACAATGGCACTCCTCAGTCACCATGAGTTTCGGTGCAAACCTCGATAGACTAGTAAATGTGGCCTCAAACTCAACCACCGTTGTGCTCAACTTCTTGAGCTAAGAATACTAATCCCTCAACTTCTCCGTAACAGTGGGAGGCAAGAACTTGTCCTGGAAGGCATCGATGAAAGCCACCCAAGTCACTCCAATACTCTCTCGCGCATACTTCCACCATTGACCTGCATCTTCCTTCAGCCGGAAGGATGCCAAGGTCACCCTCAAACCTCCATCCTCGATGCCAAGCATCTCAAACATCTTCACCATCTGCTCTAGCCACTCATCCACCTTCAGTGGTTCCTTGGGATCACCTAAAAACTCATCCAGGTTCGACCAAAAAAACTCTTGCTTCAAGAATGACGGCCCTGCCTCAGCTACTTGGGCCAAGGCTAGATTCTTAGCCCTGAAAATGTCCATAGATTCTCGCAATGCTCCGGCCATTTCGCGGGCTAAGGCGCTCATGGCCTGCTGACAAACTGGTTAGGCCATATTGGCCCGACGAATCTCTTCTTCTTGTGCCGGAATCTCATCCAATAAAGGCACCTCATGCCTTCTAGGCCTACCACACGTACCACCACCACGTCCGTGCCCTAACATCCTAATAAAGGTAGCAAAAGAAATTAGTACATTTATAAATGTGTCAAAGCTAACTTACTCGCGTCCTAATATGGTGGACAACAGTAATTCACTTCACGTAAGCACGTAGCCACATAAACACATATGAATTTTCTTCCTAGAACATGACCATCCCGCAGCGTTGCCAACGTTTTGATTAGAAACAATAGTGATCAAGTGCTCTTCTAACAGGGATTCTGGAAACCCGTAGACCCAATCAATATCTTAGGAATTTAAATCTCATACCCATATATTCATATATGCATGTTATCACTTAGCATGCCATACATACTAATGTCTCTATCAAGTAAGGCAAACCGATTGTAGTAATAAACACTTCCAATGTATCCAAACTATACAAACCAAATACGCTCTGATACCAAGTTGTAACATCCAGAAATAATTACCAAAATCCCTCCACAACATTTATAGACGACAATACTAATCAAGCAATTACATTCCATTGAATCTAATTGGGATTACAAAAAGAGAACTATATGCAGTATACATTCATAATGCCTAGCCCTGAATATATAACATATGTTACAATTAACAGAAAAGAATGGAAGTTAAATAGATAAGAAATGTCCTAAAGGGTTACAACTTCCCAAGATAGTTCTTGGTTACAATAAAAGTGATTCTTAAGCTCAATACAATTAACGCCCTACGCTTGTACAAAAGTAAATACAAAATAACAAAACTGAGCCTTCAACTCCACAATCCTCCCAAGCTAAGTCCTTGGTGGAGGCATATCACTAGTACCTGAAAATATTTTTCCTACATAGGATGAGCCAAAGCCTAGTAGAAATAATTTAACACAATATATAAATCTTTAACAAAGATATAAGTGTAATATGCACATACAATGCCATTAATAAACAGTTTTATAATTTTTTTGCAAACCATGCAATACCAACTGTATATTTCAATTCATGAAATTGATTTCATCTCACTCAGATGACCAAACTGTGAATACAACATAATAGGTTTCTCACCAGTACAACCATCATACAATCACTTCTATTTGCCATTTTACGAATATTTCATCCGCAAGAATTGGCACATATGTATACGCGCGGTTTTCGAGACTTTTACCCTGGACATACAGGCCAACTCAATTCAACGAAGTACATCCCCTTTCCTCTCCCAAACATGGAGTACATCTCCTTTTTTCTCCCAAACATCATACATTTACAATGTATTTAAGATATAGCCATATTCAATGACAACGGATGAGAGATTGGTTTCAATTTGCCTAATCCTCATGCAATTTCTACAACAATCATAGCTATCCTCTACCAATAGCCCAAAATCGATATTTCTAAACAGATATACAATCTCCAAGACAGATAAACTATCTAAATTTCCATAGGTAAGAGATAATACATATCCAACTCCACCATTTATATAAACATCCATCCAATTTCACATCTTCATTGCCAATTTCTTTTATTTGTACAAAACAAATATTTGAGATATTTAGGGCAAACCCCTCATTTTTTTCAAAAACCATCCCAGGTATCAAAATTAACAATTTTATTACAGCACAACGTCATATTCACTCTCATAACCCTTTTCAAGAACACATTAGAGAAACCTCTCTTTTGATTTTAAACCAAAACCCTAGGTTTGTTCAAAATCTCCCAAAATCACAATATTGTTTATACAAAACATATAACTAAGTTAAAAACCACAGAAAAGTGTAGAAAATCCCTATATCAAAGCTAGAAAACGAGCAAAGCAAGGAAGGAACACGGATAAAGCCGAAACCCAACTCTATTGGGATGAAAACATAGCCTTTGAGATGCTCTACCTTTTTAACAAAGGCGCATGAGTATAGAAACCACTAAATCTAGGTGAAAATGTAGAGAGTGTGAGTTTTAGAGAGAACGGCTCTAGATGTAAGGTTTTTAGAAAGTTTAGATAGAGGGAGAGATATCAAAAAAGTGATGTACAAAATGAGTTTTATAGACTGATATACGCACAGTCCACTCAAGCGCAAGAAGTGACGCTCGAGCGCAGAATACACACTTCCAGTAATTTTGCAGACAGCAGATAAACGCTCGAGCGCAAGAAAGGCCGCTCGAGTTGAGACCGCTCGAGCGTAGAATACACTCTCCCAGTAGTTTTGCATACCTGCAAAAGTACTGAGAGTTCACAAAGCCCGCTCGAGCGTCACTACTCGAGCGCAAGAAGTGACGCTCGAGTGGAGTAGTAAAATTCTGGGCAACAAAAGTTTGAAAACCAAGCAACCAACCTATTCCAAATGCGACCACTACAATCCAATAGCCAATTTCAAGGAAATATAAGGGAAGTAAGACATGAATAACAAAACAAAACCATGAAACCTGAGTCTAGAATATGAAATGGGTCAGGTCTAAACCAGAATCGTTGTACCTCACACCGTTCCACTTTCATCGTCCTCACACGAACCGGCTAGTGGACGCCTCACGCATCCCCACATTCGTCGCCCTCATGCAGACTGGGCAATGGGCACCTCAAACACATTCCATAACATTTACATTTCTCATCCAATGATAACAATTTCAAGGATTTTCCAAGTTTTTTTTTTTTAACTTGTTAACATCCACTTCATCGTAATCATGAGCAAACCCCTAGGGTTTACATAAGAATTTAGGCATTTTCCTTCCAATTGTTCCTTTCCCTTGGCTCAAGTATATTCACGCATTATTTCATAGTTAATGTCATAATCCATCCTCAATTTCAAGAAACACTTCCTTGCATACAACCCATGGATATATATATATATATATATACTTCATTCATCCCAACAATCCCATAAATCTTAAGATTCATACCTATTTAAACCAAAATGTGGATATACAAGGTAAAGATATTCCTACCTCAAAGTTGTGTAACGAAAGATGTAGGTCCACCCGATGAGCTTTTGAGACACCCTGTTTTAATCGGTTCAAAGCATAGCTCTTAGAGAGGAGAACGACTTTAATGAAGGAACTAAGATGGATTCTTGCTAAATATAGATGAAATTTAGTCCTTTAGTACTAGGGCTTTCAAAAAAAAGGTAGAGAGAGAGAGAGAGAGAAGATGAAAAAGTGAGTCAAAAGTGTGTTTAGATCGTGTTTTAAATCTACTGTCCTGACATGACCTCTCGAGCGAAACTTTCATCGTTCGAGCGAAGAACCAAAATGCAAAGCGACCGCTCAAGCAAACTTTCCACCACCAGAGCGGTAAATGCAGGTCTTAGAAGTTTTGCAGTGCTATAGTGAAAATACTAGGAGCTCACATTTTACGCTCAAGGGACAATTCTTTTGTTCCAGCGGTCTCGCTTGTAAACTTGCGAGATACTGGGAGCAAAACTTCTCCACTCGAGCGACAATTCCCTTGCTTTAGCGGTCTCACCTATAAACTTGCGAGATACTGGAAACAAAAATTCTCCACTCAAGCGACCAAAGCTATCACAAAAACCATTTTCCCTCAATGATGTGATTTTTTCTGTGAGGGAAAAAAAAGTACAATTATTGTCGTGATTGAGGTATTTTGCAAAGTCTTGCTTTGTTATTGAAAATGTTTATTGTGGACACTTATTTGTATAACATGTATATATATATGTACTGAGCGTAAGTTGATAGGAGAACAATACACAATTCTGCAGTTTCTTCCTAGCAAAAATATAACTATATTACTAAAGCGATACATGTTAGAAAATTAAAGTATCCGATGATAATATAACATTACAGATTGACAATGTATGATTGCAGTAACATATATAAATTTACATTTATATATTTTTATATATTTATATATATAGACATTGACATATAAAAGATATCATAAAAGTAATATGTGAAACCTTTTACAACAATATAATATAGATAACAATGAGAAGATAATTATTCATAATTAAATAGTTGGTCATAATGCAAATGTTTAGTGTTACATTTTGTGTGTATGCACCATTTTTTAATAAGATTATCAAATTTACATAAAAATTGAAAGGGTTTTATGAATAATTTGTACAAAATTAGAGATTAGTGATGAAAGATTTAAAACAATAAAAATTTATAGTGTTTTGTTTGGTTTGTTTTTTAAAAATTTTGTTTTAAATTTCTTAATTTTCATTTTTTTTTTGAATAGTCACATAATCTCAATTCAGGCTAAGAATGAATCTTTTTTTGGTGGGTGTGTTTCGTCAACTTCAACTAAGCAGTAGAGTTAGTGGCTGTGAGTGAGTGAATATTAATAATAAATAATAATAATAATAATAATAATAATAATAATAATAATAATAATAATAATAATAATAATAATAATAATAATAAATCAGTATATGTTTGAATTTACAAATTTTTTTACCAATATTTTACTTTTTAATTCTATTTAGATTATTGGATATTAGATTTTCATATAAAAGTATAATTTAAATATAAAATATAAAGAAATTCCAGTATCTTTAATCACTAAAACTAAGAAAAATATGAAAAATCCAAAACTAAAAAACATATTTAAAAATAAAACCAACGAAAGTGGTTTTTATGTAGAATTTTGGCATCATACATTGGTTGTTAAAGTATCATGTAAAATATTATAGTTCATAAAATATAATTTAAACAAAAAGAAAGTGTATAGAGATAACTTGTGAATTTTTGAGATGTAGCACAAATTCCTGTTTTAAAAACAGCATGCATTTTTCTCTATCTAGATTCGATCGAATGCATACAACTTTAATAATCAACTAAAATTATTCACAGTGATTTGATCCATAAGGAACAATTGTAAATATTATGTATATAGAAGCAGACATAGGAAATGAGAAAAAAGTTATTGTTTTTTGCTCTTCAATCATCATCAATGTAAAAAATAGAAAGATGGCTTCTTTTATTTTCTTTTCTTTTTTCTTTTTTTTTTTTTGATAAGAAGTGAGACAGTTTATTTATAATTATATAGGACTCTTGGAAGAAAATATATCATTTTTGAGTGTTCAACTCCAAAAATAAAAAGATGAATTATATAGTATTCTTCATGACTTTTAGAAAATATAGTAGATTTGAGAGGATAAAATTGAGATTTAAAAAAGTAAAAAACGTGACAGGTTCTTCATAAGAAGGCAGACGGTTTGTTTATATTTATATACGATTCTTGGAAGCAGATATGTCGTTTTTGAGTATTTAATTCAAAAAATAAAAAAATAGTTGGTTTATATAGGACTCTTCATAACTTTTAGAAAATATAGTAGATTTGATATAGTAAAATTGGGATTAAAAAAATAAAAAAATATGGCAGGCTATTCACACTTTTATAATAGTAGTTAATGCATATTTATAGTGAAGAAACTAAAATCAAGAACACAATTTTGAATTTGCAATTCATCAAATCATCTAGCTCATCAAACATTTCCAAAATTATCTCTCTCTCTCTCTCTCTCTCTCTCTCTCTCTCTCTCTCTCTCACACACACACACACACATATATATGCATAGTGAATCAAAGAACACAATTTTAAATTTCTAATTCATCAAACGTCACCAAAGCATCTAGTTCATCAAACATTCTCAAAATTATATTTTACACACACACACATATATATAGATATACAGTGAAGATTGAATTTCTTTTTTTTTTTTTTGTATGCCCATGTTTTATGCATATGTGTGTGTGTGTTATGTTTTAACTAAAAACAAAAACAAAAACAAAAAAAAACATTCACTTTTCTATTAGTTCTCTCTCTACACCTTTCTCGTTCTTCTTCTTTTCAGCTTCCTCCTCTCTTTTAACAAAACTTGCAACAATGGCCGATGAAGAAGAGAAGGAGACACAAACAAGTGGAAGTAAGAAGGAAGGTAATCAAACCCACCAACCATAAACAAAAATTGAACAAAGAAATCAAACCCACCATCATAAAATTAAATATCTAATAAATTGACTAAAAATCCCAACTCACTGTTTATATGAGATCTAAACAGACCAAAAATCCCCCATTCTTATGAGAACCAAGGATCTAAATAGACCAAAAAAAATGGAAAGTTACAATCTTAAGTATAGATATACAAATCCCAACTCACTGTTTGTATACATATACATACATGTGATGCACTCATTTTGGCTACAAATCCCATCCTTCAATCATAAATATATGTATATATGTGCATATATGTTAAGAGATGAGTTGCCATTGATATCAAGTTAACATAGATTTTAATGGAAATCATTTAATTTCTATGTGTGTGTGTATATATATATATATATATATATATGAGTGCTATTATTTAATTGCAAGAGTAAATAGAGCAACAATAGAAATAAGGAGAGGGGAAAATAATGGCATCTTTGGTAAATTTAAAGATATAAAAAGGGTATTTTTGTCTTAAAAATTGACTTACTCTCTACAAAGGCATGTGGTTTTCACATTCTGTTATCTTGGACGAAAATGTTTACTATGCGTTTTAGTCCACAAATCACATGGAGGTTATGTGGTGATTTCCAAATGTCATGAGGTAATCCACATCCGGCCTAAATCACAGGAGGGTAAAGTGAAGTTTTCCCTAAGAATTAACCCCTGATCTCCTACATAAAAGTGCACAAGGGTGGCAGCTAACCTAATTGGCTAATGACTTGGGGTTCTTACTGTGCCTTGCAACTTTCTATGAGGCCCCATGGGGGTTTGTTCTGAGCCTCTTTTGATAATCCAAATTATTCAAATTGTAAGATTTATCAAGCAGATCATCCATACAAAAAATTAAGTTAGTTGGACATTTGTAACCCCATAACAAGTGCACATCTTCTTCTCTCTTTTTTTTCTTGTATGATTAACATGATTTTAATAATGATTTCAAAACAATTAAGATATGATCATGGAGTTATAGATGTCTGGTTAATTTCATTTTTTCATTAATTATATCCATTTGTTAAAGTTCTTATAGAAAGATGTTTCCTAAATAGTAGAGATGTATGTTTAAATCCCAGCAATCATAAAATTATTCAAAATTCATAATATTATCTCTTTGACATTCAAAAAATAGGTGTAGGAACCATATGTATACAAAGTATAATAAGGAAAAAAGTGCTAAATAAAATCCTCAAATTTGAAATTGAAATCTATGTCTAAAATATAAATTAGAATTATTCTCTATTAATAATTGGACATAAATATTTTCATATCAAATCTATAAATTTAAACACAACCTAAAACCATTTTCAAAAACATAGGTCCTCTTTCAATCTTCCCAAGTATTTTCAAAGACAAGCAATTGGCAATGGGGATTTTAGTTTAGGGCCCATTTCCTAACATTTGAAATGTTACCACATGACACCTCCATTAAAGTTTAAATAATTACTCGGACACTGTAGACGTCCCCGAACGCCCCGGGAGGGTGAGTCCCGTTCTGTTCATTTGTGGGGGCACTACAGCTCGGACTCTCAAATTGTCACGGTTCTTAATCTGAACCAAAGAGTCCAAATCCGGCAAATCGTTTTGAGAAACAGATTTTTGAAAAGAAGTGCCAAACATGGACTGCTTTGCCAGATACAGAGTCGCCACCTAAATATTTTTATGGGGGAATTTAGGAAACCCTGACTCGGTGCCGAAGGCCACATGTCCGTCATCACCGGAGTTTCTCGGCTCGGGAGCTAGGGTACGATTGGGGAAGGTCAGCTATGAGCACCCCCTCTCGCCCGATCCGAAGATCGGCCTCTACTAACCGTGATATCCGTTTTTGAAAACATTATGTGTTCTTATTCCAATTGTTAGCCTAGAATTACTATGTTATGCGCACAGCAAACAAGTATAGACTAGATTGCCTAATTTGGAAAGAAACATTGCATATTCCGTTTGTCTTAAAAAAAAAGTACTTTGGAATTTGCTACTCGCAAGTAGGCTAAAATACGGATTTCAGCGAATTTTTCCAACTCAAACAATCCAACCTTCACCCACAGGCATTCAAACAATTTATAACACATAAGCATCTAGCCACATGGTAAGCATGCTATCAGGTTAACATTCACACGCATGCAATATGCTAAAGCGGGAAAATACTTACATAGTACTCCGTGCCAAAACAATAAACTAGTTAGCAAACATGCATGATCCTAGTTCATGTTAGAGTGGCTAATGCAACGCATGCAAAATGCAATTAGAGTAGGCTCGGCTAACCTAAGCATGGCATGTGAAATGCAGTCAATTGATGCACGTATTCAATTTGGAATTGAAGTACAAATGCAGTTAGCGTGATGTACGAGCCCGGTGCATGCAAAACAGATGAATGAATGCACGCATGCATTGCATAAGGTATGCTAATTTAAACGTGCCCTAATACTAACCATCAAAGCAGGTAAATAAAAGGGAAGAAAGAAGTGGGCATTGGAAGACATGCACACCACCACACACCACTTATTACAGATTTGCCCTCGCCCGGAGGGACCAAATAAATAATACAAATTAATTAACTACGCAAGCTAATTAAGTATTACGAATTGCCTAATTAATTAATAAATTAACTAAGCTAGGAAAAACAGTAAACCACCTCGGGAGGAGAGCCAGATGCAGCGCGTGCTCGGGTCTTGCTCGAAAGTGCACCGCCATGCCTAGTCTGCCTCTGTTTTCCCTGCTCTGCCCCTCTCAAGACTGCCAAAGGCTCAAAGATGCCTCTCTGTATACTGAGGTTCACCACCGGCTGAATCAAATTACCACCGGCAGTGGTATGTGTCACCGGCACAAATGAAGCTATCGGCAGAAGAATAATTGCCGGTCGGCAATGTACACTGCGGTCGGCAAAAAATGCCTGCAGAACCTGCAACTCACAGCAGCAGAGGACAGAACTTGCATGGCAATACAATTCAAGGCATATATGCACCAATCATGCCCCCTATCATGTTTGTAACTCAAAGGGGCATGTGTCTTGATTCTCGGACCACCAATCACGCATTTCCATGCATGATGGCCCAAAGGATCAATGTCCAACTTTCATGTCAAATGAAATGCAAACCAAACAAACAAACCGAGGCCTAATTCCTATCACCAAGTCAAGGAACAAGGCATGCATGCAAGATGCAATGCAACCTAGGCATGCAAGCTAAGGGTGCAACATGGCATGGCAAGACACTTATGCAAGCATACAAGCAAACAAGAGGTAATGCAAATTGATGGAAAGGTGTACTTTACACATGGTTTAGGCAACTCTAATTAGGCCTAAACAATGGCCAAAGTGCTATAATAAGGGACCAAATACACATGTACACATACACATGTTAAGGCCTAAATGCTTAAGCATCAAAAGACTACTTCTAAGCACACTTAGAAGGGAATGATCATGGACATGTGACATGCATTATAAGCTTTGAAAACATGTAGGAAATGATGCCAAATTAACTTACCAATGCAAGCTATGCATGCGCCGAAACCTAAGGACCTAAAACATGACCATATGACTCATGAAGCAAATGACCAAATTGAATCAAAACAGCCCCAAATCATGCAAAAGTAAGCCTTAAGAACCACTTAGATGGCATCCAAATGACATAATCTTAGAGGCATACACAATGGCATAAACATGAAGCCTAAAACATCAATTCTTGAAACATAAAAAGGGTCATGAAATGAAAGCATATGAACACGATAAGAGGACTGAAATAACATGGTGGATAGTCCCAAACCGCTAAAATCAATGCAAGAATGTCATGCTATACATTCAACACTTAGGGCCAACAAGCCGGAATGCAAAGGAGCTATACTAAGCATGCCAAATCCGACCCAAACAACTATGGACAGACCTCTAGCATGGCAAAATAAGCACACAAGCTTCACAAAACTAGACTAAAACATGCTCGAACGAAGGCTAACAACCTAAGGCATATTAAGGCAATAAACATGGCATTACATGGTAAGTATGCTAAGCATGCATGGTGTTACCAAAACCAACACACAACAAGGTTATATCATGGCATAATAAGCATGGAAAACAACCAAGACATGACCAATACACACTCTAACATGATGCTCTCTCAAGAGGCCAAAAGGGGTCCATTCAAGGACAACAAGGAGAGGGGGTGGCCCTCCCCTTTTGGAGACTTCAAGGCACCATCTCCACCACTGAAATCCCTCAAGATTTCAGTGGATTTCAGTGGTGAAGAGGCCCAAACACCAAAGTCTCGAAACTCACTCAAAATGGCTCAAAATGGGGCCT
>NW_021026174.1:457982-478061 GCF_004153795.1 Camellia sinensis | reverse complement strand
AGAGAGAGAGAGAGAGAGAGAGAGAGAGAGAGAGAGAAGATAAAGTAATTGACATACTTATCATGGTAAAATATTTAGTTGTGAATACCAAAAACAAACCAATTGCTACTAATTTTTTTCAATCTAAACCTTTTTGATGAAGATACCCTTTTATCTATGGGATAAATTACACTTTATCCTCTTGAACTAGTATCACCTAATATCACTTTACCCTTCAACTGAAAAATGCTACATTTGCCACATTGATTTACAAATTTGTATCAATGTAAACAATTTATTTCTTAGATAAATGAAAATTTGACATGTGATTTGCACGTGACATCTCAAATCAAATGCCTAAAATAACATCATCAATTTGTTTGGTTTAGTATTTAAAAATTATTTTTGAGCATTTATTTTTCATATTTTTTTTGGTCTTCAGTGAAACTTCTCAAATTTTAGTCTCTTTTTTCTTTTTCTTTTTTACTTTTTAAGTACATCTAATCTAGATGCATGAAAATACATTAACATACCAGTTTTTTGTTTTTCATTTTTTATTTTTTCATTTTAGTAAACTTCCTTTGGGTTTCCTTACAAATATTTTACTTTTTAGGTGCATTTAAAATTTTAATTTTTTTTATACTAAAATATGAAAAAAGTTTTACTAAAGACAAAAAAAACAAAAAGGCAAAAAAGTAAAAACTAAAAAACTGTAATTGAGTTTAAAAACCAAAGAAAGTATAAAATTTTTTGGTTGAGGTGGGTAGAGTGATATTGAGTGATAGTTGAAGGGGGTAAAGTGTAATATGTGATGCGGGGGAGGAAGGGGCTATGGTACACCACGGGGGAGAGGATACCAAAAAAAATGAAATTGACATATTTAGCATGAACATCCTTCTCTCTCAAATATATTTATCATGAAACAAGTAATTGACATATTCAATTATGGTACACCACTTAATTATTGCCAGCTTTGGGAGGAACAGGAATGTTCTGTTTAAAATCTAAATGGCATGGAGTACCTGATACAGCAACATCCTCTTGAGTGCTAGAAGAAAGCTCTCCATCAATTTCTACCATGCCTTTTGGATCATCAAGCATTGATTTCTATTTTTCCCACCGTGTTTTTGCCCTCTTTGTAACCAGCCACTATTTCCAAAAGATGCACAACAAGTATGATAACTAATTCCAGAATAAAGAACAGATTACTAAAGAAATTTAAAACCAACATATTCAAGAAAAAATATTGATATATAGGAAAATGGAAATTTAGACAGATACGACAGAAAACTAGGAGAGTTTACTTCATCAGCCTCTGGTATACTTGCCGGCAAAGGAATATGCTTGGATTTTGTCCACATACATGCACCTTTACCAACCAAGAAGCTAGGAAACTAAGATTTTAAAAAACGACCGCAACCGTTACGTAACGGTTGTGGTGGTTACTGCCACCCATTACGGCCGCTTTTGCGGTGTGATTGAAATTCACAGGTGTGCCGGTCGTAGCGGCTGCCGTAGCAATCGTAACGGTGCCGTAACAACCTGTTACGCACCGTTACATAACAATTCCGAATTGCTTCTTTCGAAAAAAATAAAAAAAGAGAGCTGAAAATGGGGAAAGAGGGATAAAGAGAGAAAAGGGAAGATGGAGGAGTAAGAGGTAGAGAGAGAGGAGGGAGGATAAGAACATGTTATTGATTTGATAAAGTTGTAAGACCTATGCTATTCTATTCAGCTGTTATCACTCAGTCATTTTGTTTGTGTGTGTCTATCTACATATTGTTTGAATCTATTTGGCTCTTATTGTTTGAATATATATATTGTTTGAATATATATATATATATTTAGGTTTTTATTTATTCTCATACTTTTGTGATTATTTATCTGATATATAATAGTTAATGATTGATTTTCTTGTAAAATATCTAGAAAACATAACACCTATAATTATATATTAATACATATTTTATACATGTCAATTTTTTTTGATTAGTTTATTTTATTTTTATTTACAGGTTATCCAAAAAGAAAATGAATATTCAAGTGATCCAAACCCCAAAAAAAAAAAATTCTTTATAATTTATTTTTTTATTTTTATATGATTACATTAGCATGTATAATTTATTTTTTAAAACTATTCAAGTTAAAATTTGCATATACTTCCACAAGTATAATAATTAAAAAAATAATTTTATACATCTAAGTCCAATAAATTTTTTTTCTGCCACAAGCATAATATGGATTTATGACATATAAAGTCATTAATTATTAAAATAAAATGCAAAAAACTCAGTTTATAATGATTTAAAAATATGAAATATATTAGATCATACTAAAAAATTGACAAAAATTGATCAATATTTATTTTAAAACCCAATAAATATGATTATAGAAAAAAAATGTGCGTATTGGTAAGTTTTTTTCAAATTGTGCGAAAAATAAAAAAATTCACGGCTCCGGTTACCGCAACCGTTACGCTACGGCCTTTACACCCCACAACCGCACCACCGCCACCGTTACGACGACCGCAACCGCTTTTCAGAACCTTGTAGGAAACACAAATAATGCCTCATAAGAAAACAAAAATCTGAGGGAGAACAACAAATGGCATGCCCTAGTGAGATACACTAACTCCTCGCCAGTGTAGCCAAGAAAAAGAGGAAATCCAATTTGGCATGATGTTGAAGCAAGAAACTAATTTATCAAAAACTTGGAATGGACTCCTCAATAAATCATTTCTTTCGAATTTTGACTTACAGACCAAATCACTGTAACTAATTTCACCCATTACCCTTTATGGTTTCACTTGATTTGAGTTTTACAAGCACTAAACATGTGTAGAAGGCAGATTCATATTCACTATTCACACATAGTATGCATTACGTAACATCCCTAACAAAATAATGTTGCACTACTCATAATTCCCAATGAAAAATCCCCAAGAAATAAATAATAAGTACTGTGATAATGCTGCCATAAAGAGTTAATTTGTATATCAAAATTCAAAGATAAACACAGATGTATTCATACATGGGAGGTATTCGACCCAGCAGTGCTGACCCCAACATTTGTTCCTTGGCCAACAAAGCAGCAACTTGGATACCATTTCAGACACCTGCTAATTATTAACTACACAAAAATGAAGAGCATATAATGAAAATGAAAGCTCCATAACATTATCAAAGCCGAAGAACAGAAGAAATTGAAGCTCACAACATAAAAACTTATTTACTTGTTTAGAGTATGGTTTCCATTAATTATACTTCAGGAATACCTCGCACCACTCCAACAGCCCGAAATGCCCCAGAATCACCATCCATGATACTGGCATCACATTCCACATGACCATCTTCAGTCAAATTTAGCCACACCCAGCATTTGTGCTTGGATCATCCTTTAAAGAAACAAACTTCATCAATAATGAAATTCACAATAGCTAGACAGAATTCAGAAGAGAAACACTATCAAAAAATTTCCACTGCATGAAATGGCTCTTTCCACATCAAACAGATAGGAGGAATGTTCTAGGGCCATATCTAACACACCCAACAACCCTACAACATCAAAGCCCAACCATCCCCCTAGGGCATTGTATTGGTCCCCTTAAGTTTGAACCAATCCAACGATCCCAGACAGCCCATGTACCACTAGCTTATGTTCATCCAAACCAATTATTGCACAGCTAAAATGTCATTGAACTATCTTGTAGTTTCAAATGTGTAATTCCATCTACCATATACAAGACCAAAAATTTCACAAAATACTAAAGAAAAGAACAATCCATGAATTTCAGTTAACTATTGACATGACTTTAGAGTCCACGTTGTAAAATTTCTTACTTTTTTCCACGTAATCCAAGTTGCATGTAAGCATCCTATACAAAAGAAAATAAAGAACTCTTCGTACCACCCACTACTATTACTTTTCAGCTTTGTAGCTTTAAAACAGATTAGTTTCCAAGCAAGTGACATGCAGAAGATTGGCTTGGTTGCGTTGTTGCACAAGTAGAGCATTTAAAAGTCCCATCCACAAACCCAACCCACTCTCCCCACCAAAAAATGTATAAAGTATTTTGGGCTCTATGCATCTCATCAAATAAGAAATGTCTCAGTTATAGGCTGCTTCCAAAATCAAATCTTATTTCTAGTATGTCATCTTGATCATGGTTGCTCAACTGTTATCTGCCAATCAAAGTGGTATTATGATGAGCCTTCATTATGCAATCTTCATGTGAGCTCTAGGGGCCATTCAATTTTAATATCAACTCCACACAACTACTTGTTGACTGCATTAAGTCACCAATATAGTAGCAATAAAAGATTCTAACAGGGACAGCAACATTAATGAAGCAGCAATCTTGATTCATGCTAAGCTCAGGATGACTTGGGTAAACATTTTTGTCTAGCAGACAAGATAATACAACAATAAATAATCACTATAAGACAACTCTGAAGTCTAAATACAATACTTTGAAAAGGAAGAGGAAGAAAAGGACCTTAGAGGCATATAATTCCAACAGAGATTCAGAAGCAACCCTACAGCAACATATCATCCTCTATTGATTTGGACATAGACAAAAGATCGTGGAAAACAAATAGCCAAGACAGGAAAATCAAGTCAATTTTTGTTCTAATTTGTGCTTTCCTTTTATTGTTTTCTAAGGGTGGATTGTTCTTGAAGTAAAAAAACAGTAAGGATCATTGATGTGCAGATGAACCATTGCCAAGCACAATGTAGTTACGAGGCATAGCCTGGGGTTGTGGTTGATGAAGAGAAACTAATTTATTTTTTTCAAATTAAAAGTTGCTTTGAAAATAAATATAGAGTAGCTTTTGTTTTTCAAAGTCTCTTAAGTTTATTATTACCAACAATGAGTATGTCATCTACGTATAGATACAAAATGACATATTAGTTACTCGTGTCGGAGGTCCAGCCATCCGATCACTACTAGGATTAACTCTAGCTTTGTGACTCTCAAGGATTGCACACACACACATTTTTATATGAGCTCTCATGTGTGTTTTTGAGTTATGCATTCTCATGATGCGTGTGGCTTTGATTTCATACTATCTGTGTTGTTCATGAGCTGGTGTTTCATCTCTTTTCTCAAAATTTGCAGGACTTATCATTTGATGGATTTTCTTGTCTTTGTGGTTTAGTCTCACTTGCTCTCCTTGCTTGATTACAGGACTTTCTAGGTGTGTTTTGTTTTTTATATTAAAAAAAAAAAAACAAAAAAGTTTTTTTTCCGCTCGAGCGGAATGTTTTACGCTCGAGCGTAATTTTCACTCTTGCAGCAGTTTGTTCGTGATTTGGCAGTTCTGAGAGATGGTTTTTTGAGCTCGAGCGGCCCTTTTCACGCTCGCGCGAGAGTCTCCTTGCTTTGTTGTACGCTCGAGCGGTAATCAGTACGCTCGAGCGGACCTGTTTCATACTTCACTCCCTCTCTCGACTCTTCGAGTTATTTTTTCTCTTCCTGTTTCATTCTCTCGATCTAGGGTTTGTTTTGTGGCTGCATTGTGGTCGATTTTTCCTCACATCCATCATCCTACCCACCGATTTGCTCTGCATTGTGGTAGATTTTTCCTCCCATTCATCATCCTACTCACTGATTTGCTCTTTGGTAAGTTTTACCCTCTTTTATTTTCGTTATTTTTTTTGTTCTTGCTCTATTTGGGTATGGTGTTGTTGGGTTTGTGCTTCTGTGGGGTTTTGTGTGTCGTATCTGTGATTCTCTCTCTCACACACTCTTTTTTGTTCGATTGTCTGTTTTTTCTGTGTATTTTTTTCTGTGTTGTGTCTGTGGTATTCGGATTTATCTGTGTCCGATTGAGGTCTCTCTCACACACTTTTTCTTTGTCCGATTGTCTGTTTTTTTTGTGTATTTTTCTTTGTTGTGTCTGTGGTATTCGGATTTAGCTGTGTTCCTACTATAATGGGCTGTTGAGGTCTCTATGCGTGGGTATCAACTTGGGCTTGGATACATTGCTTTGCTTTTCTCATGATTCATACTTATACTGTGCAATTTCTCTCATATTTTGTGTATTAGTTATGAGTTCTTCAATACCATGCTTTCATGCCCTGTTTTTGTTATGCCCTGTTGTTATTTTGGTTATTTCACTAATGATTTGTTTTGGTTTTGTTTTGGTGTGGTTTGGGTTTTGGGTTTGTTGGTTTGTTGGGTGTAATAGGGTTTCTTTTTCGGCATGTCTGCTCCTGCTCCTAAACGCCGAAAGGCCACCATCTCTCGCCCTACCTATAACCCTGATAGGTTTCAGTCGACCACACAATCCAAGTCCTTCCACAAATCTTTTGTGTCTCGCACAGTTCATTTAGAACGAAATGTTCAACCCGATACATTTGAGTCCATCCAAATTCGTCCTTTGTTTGACCCTCTAGGTGGTGACCTTGTCCTATTATTCTCTGGGCGTCAGAATCTCGATTGGGTTCGAGAATTCTATTGTAATATGGAGGGTATTCGGGATTATGAGCCATCTTTCACTACTTGGGTTAGGTCAAAATCCATTTCTGTCACTCCTGCTTTGATTCGCCAACTTCTTCAGATTGAGCAAGTTTTTCCCCAATACTATCCTTTCCCTGTTCCTGATCGTCCTACTTGTGACTTTGATGCTGTTGCCTTGGAACTGTGTGGTGTTGCCCGTCATTGGCCTAAAGGCGGTTTGATCAAACAGTTTGAACTTCTTCCGGAGTTCAGACTGCTTAATCTAATTGTCTGTGCCAACATCATTGTCACCACACACTCATCCGAGGTCAAACAAGACCAAGGATTCATTTTGTCCTGTATTGCCAATCACCGGTCTATTGATCTCGCCTCTCTTATTATAAGAAAGATGATCGGTGCTCATGGGCATAAAAAGCTTGGCCTTCCCTACGGTTGCTTGATCAACCGCATTTTGTCTGACCTTGGGACCCCTATCCTAGAAGATGATGAGTTTGCCTCTCCTTCTCGCCCTTTCACAAAGAAAACTGTCTCACAGAGTCGGGCTTATGTTAAGGGGGAGTCCTCTCGGGCTGATCCGTCTGCACGTACCACTGCTGGCCTTGCTGAGGAGGCTGAATATGATGCTGCTGCCACCGGGGGTGAGGAGGATCCTACTCCACCTGTTCCACCTAGCTCTTTTCCTGATCAGCTTAGGCATTTTGAGGCGGCTATGACCAGGCGGTTAGACTTTCTCGATGCGCGTTTTGATGCCTTTGATGGTCGTCTTGGTCAGCTGGAGCAGACTGCTGCTCACACTACTTCGCAGCTGGATCACATCATTTCCTTACTGACGCTTCAGCCGCCCCCTCCTCCATCTGGTGCTTGACTTCTTGCTTTCTTCATTCCCGGTCAAAAAGGGAGAGAGTTTGGTTCCTGCTGTGCTATTGATGGTACATGGATATTGATGGTATATTGTATTGATGGTGCCTGGATATTGATGGTATATTTTGTTTTGTTTTGTTCTTTTGGTTATGACACATGGATATTTTGATATTTTGTTCCTTTGGTTCTATTAAATGGATACATTTTGCTATATTCTTATATAGTTCCACAAGTTTTGGTTTTTCTGGTATGTTGCTAGTCTTTTCACAGGTGAATGTCGTATGATGAATTGGATTGATGGATCGATATATGGCAAGATTGGAAAGCTTGTTTGTTTATAGAGTTGTTTTGAGTGTTTTAGTATTTGTTTTTTAATTTTGTCTAGTGCGTGTGTTTAAGGACATTTGTTTAGAAAAGTTTTGTCCGGGAATTGACAAAGGGGGAGATTGTTAGGTCCCTATGTTGTCAAATCCGGAGACAAAACCTTGTGTTGATTCAAAAGTTTTTTTTTTGTGTTTTTGTTCTTTCCGCTCGAGCGGATACTTGTGAGCTCGAGCGTAAATTGGCAGGTCTCAGTAGTTTGACAGGGCAAGCAACAAATACTGGTGGGTGTGATTTTACGCTCGAGCGGAAACTCCTCCGCTCGAGCGCATCTCAGTTTCTTCGCATGCAGTTTTTGGTCAGTCCGCTCGAGCGGGCTATGTTGAGCTCGAGCGGAGATCGCGGATCCAGATTCCTATTTAAAGCTGCTAACGTTGTTTTGTTTGGGAGTTTTTTCTGAGATCTGATCTACAAGAACTAGGGTTGTGTTTAAAGTGTTCTTTTGGAGTTTTTCCATAGTTTTCTTTGATGTTCTTAAGAGAGTACTGAACTTATGCATTGAGATTCATACATCAAGGAGGTTGCTTCTTAAGTTTCAAGTGAGTTCTCTTCGGTGGATTCCGAAGATCAAAGCGTAGGATCCAAAAGGCGTTTGAGTCTACGCAGTCGTTAATTCGACAAGTGAAGTTGTGGTGTGGAATCAACTTCAGAATCAATTCCGTGATGAAGGTGTGGTGAAAAGAGTTACAGAAGATTCAGAGACAAATTGACTAGGGTTGGGTAATTTGTATGATTTCTTTGTAATCTTTTCGTTCTTCAGTAGTGGATTGATAGTGGCGGTTCGCCCGTGGTTTTTGATTACAATTGAAGGTTCTTCAATTATGGTTTTTTCCACGTAAAAAATCGTTTGTGTTGATTTATTGTTTATTCTCAAAAACAAACAAACTAAAATCACTCTCGTAAGTGTTTGATGATTTTAGGTTGAGTGTTTTGAATTTATTGGGTTTTGGAATTAGTTAATCTTGATCTAATCACAAATCACGTAGGATTTTCACAAATTATCAACATTTGCATCATGATAGACCCCACAGGCCCGAAAAACACCCTCCAATCCAAATGAGGATAGGAGGGGAAGCGGACTTTGATCCTCTCCATTCCATGTATGTAATGGAGGATTTCCATTACATATCTAATGATTATGAAATACAAATGTAAATTTGTAATTATTTTCAATTAAGAAGGACAATTATACTCACCTCACTATTAGATGATGTAATGGAATCTCTCCATTGTAAATATACAGTAAGCTAACCCATTATTAATTATCATATTTGTCTTGCATATTATCTTTCCAAATCGATAAGCTAAACTCTAAAAAATAAGCAAATTTAAGGATAAAAGACAATTTTAGTTCTTAAAGTATGTGTTTTTTGTTATTTTAGTTCCTTAAGTTTTAATTTTGTCATTTTAGTCCTCAAAGTTGTCAATTTGAGTCAATTTGATCCTAGGTTTAATGTTTGTTAACAGAAATATGAATAAAAGGCAGTTTTGGTCCCTGAAGTATGTATTTTTTGTCATTTCAGTCCCTCAAGTTTTAAATTTTATCATTTTGATCATCAAAGTTGTCAATTTGAGTCAATTTAGTCCTAACTCAATTTGATAACTTTGAGGGCCAAAATGAAAAAATTTAAAACTTGAGGGACTAAAATGATAAGAAATTCATATTTTAAGAATCAAAACTATCTTTTATTCATATTTATGTTAACGAACGTTAAACCTAAGATCAAATTAACTCAAATTGACAACTTTGAAAACTAAAATGACAAAATTCAAACTTAAGGGACTAAAATGAAGAACAACACATATTTTAGGAAGTAAATCTGCTTTTTATTCCAAATTTAAATTAGTAAGAGAAATTCTGTTATACATTTTTCATTTTTTTGGAAATATCATTATATAGAGGTTATGGCATTTTTTAGTCTTGATACAACTTTGTTTTATAATATAGCCACTTTCAGTGATAACCAACGTACTATAATGGATCATAACTAAACACTTTGCTGCTAATAACACTCATTTTTATTTATTTTTGGACTCTCACCTTTTTATACTTTTTTGTACAATTTTAACCCATTATAAAATTTCAATTTAGTTCTTATTACTAATTTCTCAAACCTTAATCCTAACCTTATCTACCCCCACGAACTAGCTTCGACTACCTCACTTCCTTGATTTGGTGATCCTCCGTGCCCCACTCTATCCCACCATTGGCCATTAAGAAGAGTGTGTGACCAAGAAGGAAATAGTGTTGCGATGGTGCGCAAAGAAAGGAGGAGGGGCTCGAAGTGGAGTTGGGATTGGTGTTAGAAGTGGAACTGGGTTGGGGGTTGTTGGAGAGAAGGATGAGGGGCTATAGAGGGTAGGGTGGCGTTGTAGTAAAAAAGAGATGGCTCTCTAGTGTGCTAGGAAGAACTAAAGAGAGGCAAGTTATAGTGAGAAAGGAGGTCCTCGATGGAAAGTGGGGGGTTCTGAATAGAGGGTTGCAATGGTGAAGGAGTCCAATATCATTGCAGGAAATTACACATTTGGCAACTAAAAATGACGACTTAAAAAAATTTAGTTGCCAAAGATATACACTTCAGCTACTAAAAAAAATTTAGTCACCAAAAATAGCCACTTTAGCTACTAAAAAAAACTGGTCGGCAAAGGTACAATCTTCAACTACTAACTGAAGCAAAAAGGTAGGGATGGTAGCAGTACTCTAACCAAATACCACTTCAAACATAATTTAAATCTCTTCTCAACTAAAATAATAATTACAATGAATTATATCTAACAATATAATGACTCATAACTCAAAAAAATTTAGACCTTACAACCACAGAGAGTCATAATTACACATTACTTAATTCGTAATTAAATGATTACAAAACATTGGACCTAGAAGGGGGTTGCTGTAGAGCCCCTTTCTCTAGGCTATTTTCGAGGCCTCTATGGTGACTTTCCGGCGTGTCTTCGGCAAGCTCCCAAAACACTTTCAAAGTGTAGATTTAAGGTTTTTTTATGCCTAAGAAGAGGTGTTTAAGAGTTTCTCCTTTGATTTTGACATAGATTTTTATATTTTCAACTATGCATTTTGGCAGTGATCAAAGTACGATGGCGGCAAGAGCGGAGTTGGACAGCGGCGACAAGGATGATGACGACGATGACGGGTTTGATGCAGATCTTGCTTTTTCAAATCATACATGTGAGAAAAATTGTGGTTTTTCATAGATCATAACTGTTTTTTTTTTTTCAATTTTTGTTGTTGTTGTTGTTGTTTTTGTTAGATTATTTGTTCAGCCTTTTAAGGCCTTCTTGCTTTTATTTTTTTTCTTGATCTATATGTTTGTTTACTTTTATTATAATATAAATACTTTATAACTTTTTATAAATATATATTGTTAAGTTTTTATTCTTAGCAATCTCGTTTGACAAAACTCCTTTCAATTGTACTTTTATTCGCTCTTTTATTTCAGTGAGGTTATGAGTACTTAGATGCGAGTCCAACCCGAATTGTGCCTTACAAAATGCAAAAGTGCATTCAAAGTTGCATGTCCGCTCGAGCGTCTATTTCCCCGCTCGAGCGGAGAATGCTTGGTTCCAGAAGTTTGACCTGTCTGCAAATATGTTGTGAGGCTTGTTTTTACACTCAAGAGTCCATTTCCCTGCTCGAGCATACACCCTGGTTTGGAACATGCGATATAGAGTCATTGCTCGAGCGTCCATTCCCATGCTCGAGCAGACCTCGCGATTTCAGATTCTATAAAAGCTCAAGTTGCTCCGAATCTAGGATTATGACTTCCAGATCTTCTTTGAGGGTTCTAGGGTTTATATCTGGAGTTTCTTTTCTAGTTTTCTTTTATGTTTAATTGAGTATTCAACTCATGGTTTAAGAAGAATACATCAAAGGATTGTTTGCTTATTCAATAAAAAAGAGAGTGTTGTTCTTTGGTGGATTCTAGAGAATTCGAGCCTGAAGTTTGTGTAACGAACTCGATTCGTAGATAACTACTAATTCGTAATTAAGAATGCTAACTAAGTGTTTAGAATGGAATTATGTGCTATTATTAATTGTGATATGTGCTTTATAGTAATTTGTGCACATCTATCTGATTTGAAAATTATTTGTCATGATTTCTACTTTGAATCTGAAATTGTTATCCTAAATGCTTTCAGAAACCGAATTTGAGTTCATGGATTGACTAACTAGAATATTTGGAATCATACGAGAAGTTTTGTTAAAAAAAATTGATTTAGTTTAGTAAAATAGCATGTGATTAAATTGAGCTTTAATTGGGACTATTTTTTTGATTAATTGAGTCATGTGCTAACCTTGATTAATTAAGGCTACTTGTGTTTGATTAAAATGATGCATGATTGGTACCTAATCTAATCCTATCCATGTTCCAATATGTGATTAAGTGTATGATGTGCTGAGGCATGTGATGGTGTTGAGTGTAGAGGATCAATTCTTGTAGATGTGTTGAAGTAGTGCATGTGTGTGCACATGTTATTCATTCAAAATGTGAGAGTGTGTGTGTGTGTTGTGTATATTCTGATGAGTTAAGGGAATATTGTATCATTCATTTGGCTTCATTGAGTTCATCCATGTCTTGAGCTAGAGAGAGAGAGAGAGAGAGAGAGAGAGAGAGAGAGAGAGATAGCTCATTCTAGAGAGAGAAGCTTGTTTTTGTGTTGGACATTGAAGAAACTAGGAGGGTTCATCTCACATTTCTGAAATTAAAGCCTTGGGTAAAGATTCTAGTCTAATTTCTGTAGCTATTCCTCCATGCATCATGATTTTATCAAGCTTTAAGCTACTTTCATGAGAGTGCAAGAAATGGGTCTTTGAACATGTAGACTACTTTCATGTGTATTCATGGTAGATCATCTTTGATTTTATCATTTTGAGTTTGAGTTTTAAAGTCCTTGCATGCATGTAAGTTTAAATCATGTCCATTGTTTCAGAAATTCATGAGTTTCTTGATCACCATTTGCATGTTATGAAAAACCATAAAAAGAGTTGAAAAATCTTGCATAAAGGAGTTTTGATTCAAATCTTTCAAGAATTGATGAGTTTTTGAATAAAAGATATTTTAAGGGTCTTGTATTGAAGTTTTCTAAAGCTATTTTATGTGTTTGATCAAATCATGCAAGACCCCATGTTTTGGAAGTTGTTTGGAAGCCATTTTTGTTAAGCTTGGTGCCCAGAAATTTACAGTTGGCTAAAGCGAAGAAGTGGTGGCTCGAGCCAACATTACGAACTCCCAATATTTTGAACTCTGCAAAAGCTGGCTCGAGCGAAGAAGTGGTGGCTCGAGCGAGCTCAGTTTTTCCTTCAGCTAGCTCTAGCCACGAAAAGCTGGCTCTAGCCACCAGCTTATTTTCAGCATGTTTTCAAAAGATATTTTAAGTACATATCTTTACTCCCATCTCTTTACGGGCATTCTTAGGCATGATTTATAGGGCTGAGCAAAGAATCTGTGAAATTTATAATCCGATCCAGTCCAGTCCAGTCCAATCATGTAGGTTTGGATTGATTTTTTGAATCCGTGGTTCGGTTCCGGATTGAAGAATTAAAAATCCGTAGTCCACGGATTGGTTTCGGATTGAACCCCACGGTTCCGGATTGGAACCGATCCGGACCGTATACATATAGTCTATATTTTTATTATACATCATCCCCCATAGTATATCTTCTCTTATTCCATATAAAACATAAACTCAAACTTAAACCCGCATAATATCTTCTTTTATTACTTTTGTTTGTTAGTTTTTAGTTTTAATTTGTAATGGTCTAAATACCCAATTTTCTTATGGTTATTTAAATTCTAAAACAATATGTCGCTATTATAGAAAGACATATTGCTATTGTGGAACAAATATAGCACTATGTTTATGTTTTTATGAAACTAAAGTGTTCTATATATATATTTTTTGTTATTTAATTATGTGAATCTGTGGTCCTAAATTGATCCAATCCGTGTTTTGGTCCTGGTTTTATCCAAATCCGGTCCAATCCGGACCATGCTCATCCCTAATGATTTATGAGCCATTTAAGATTAATAAGCTAAGAAACATCATACATAAATGAATTAGAAAATATGTGTCGAACCCGAGTATGTGGTCCAATACGAACAAGTTATGTGGCATGGAATGAATAAGAAGTTAAAGCATGAAAGCTAAGCCATGAAAGGCCATATGAATGAGTGATAATGAGACATGTTTTGTGCTATGTACATTTATGTTTGTAGGTCAAGACTCGAAGACTGACCAACCGTTTCTGGAAGCCCACTGTGAGTAACATTTCTGTAAAGATATATTGATATGAATTATGTTCCAAACAAGTTATGATAAGTTATGATTTCTGAAATGATATTGTTTACGTGAACGAATGTCCTATGTTTAAAATCTATCATGGCATCCATAGATAGCCCCAAGTCATGGGGGACGGCATGTAAATGCGGGTCCATGACATATATGTGATTACGAGATCTCGTTAGACACTTCATTGTGGTGATATGTGTTTAATCGATATTCGGAACCGATTACTCTAGTCGGAAGACGATATGCAATATGTTCTATGAGATGTATCATTATGTTATGTTCTGATATGAGACTGATATGAATGATTGTGTCATAATTTGTTTTACGGATATGATATATTTGGAATTCGCTCACTAACCCCTTTACTTTAATGTTATTCACTGGGTTTTAGCTCACTGTTTTTATATATATATTTATAAGTGAGCGCCCCGAAAGTCAAGCCTAGGTGGAGTCTTGAACCGAGTCACCGTTTTGAAGCCTACCAAGTGTTTTGGGTGCCTCCGAGTTGGGGCTAGGCCTGGAAGGCCATTAGCAAGCTTTCAGTTATGTTATACATTTTGACCTGTACATTTGTTTTTGTATAAGATATTATGTTATATGTTATGTAATGTAAGTGGGTAAATTAACGCTTTTGCATATGATTATTTGTTCATATAGATGCACAGCTCGTTGGACTATTGGTGTTTTGTTTATTGCTTCTGCAAGCCCCGATTATTTTGATTATACAGGAAGGCCTTTGGTAATCTCGGATTACTGGCTGGTTACGACGCTAAACCCATAGGGACAGATCTGGGTCGTGACACTTTGGTGGATTTCGGAGTGGCTCATCGTCATGATTCTACATCAGCGTTGTGGATTCAACATTAGGCAAGACAATTCCGAGGTGAAGACGGGGCTAGAAGAGACACATAAGGGTTGGTTCAATTCGGGCGTGTATTCGCTAGGTAATTGAGAATATACTTGTGTAATTCATTTATGTCTTTTTAGTGGATTGTTTTGTAGCTTTTGCCCGTGGTTTTTTATCACAATTAGAGGCGCTCCAATTGTGGTTTTTCCATGTTAAAATCGTTGTGTCGATTTGTCTTGATTGTTTAATTGAGATTGTTATTTATTGCTTAAAATTGATACATAATCACAAATCAATATTTAGGGGATTTCTAGATTTTTCAATTATATATATATATATATATATTACAAAACATCATAATTGAAAATATGTACACCTAAAAAGAGAATATGGATATATAGAATTTCTAATTATATCAAAGACCCACCCAAATACTTCTCCAAGTGGTGGCTAAGAAATTGAATGTTCGACGAATATGTGAGACATTTCATAAGATTTTTGATAAATCTTTTAGAGTCTTTTTCATTTTTCATTTTTCATCCAAGAAATGTTGAAGTTAACACTTTAGAAAAATGTGGTTAAAGACAAGTCTACACATTTATATGAGGGTTGAAGTCAAGTCTACTATAGAAAACAATGCGGAATCTCACTTATAGCCAAGTCTGCTTTAGAAAAGAAAAATTAGAAATTAAAAAATAAAATTTGTACAAGGGAATTCGTCAAACGTTAGTTAAAAATATATATAATGAGTTTTATAAATTTGGCATAATTACATTGAGGTTTTATTAACCTATTTTTATTATAAATCTGTAAGTTATATGAATGAAAAAATAATGTTATAAATTATCATCTTTTTTACATTGAAATGTAAGACTGTAGTTTACCTTATCCATCTTGGGTAAATTAGCAGGTCATAATAGTTGGACTTAATGCTCATTAAGTCTTATTAATTCAGCAATGAAAGTTAATTTTACTAGAACCGTCACTAAAAAAAAAATTGTGACTATTTTCTGAATCTGTTGTTAAAAATTAACAATCAGTTACGTTAATTTGTGAAAATTTTTCTAAACTGTCGCTAAAACTTACAATTAGTGACGTTTTATAAATGAATTTAAACTGCCACTGAAAACTGACAATTAGTGACATTTTTGTCAATGTTTAATAAAAAAACGCCGCTAATTATCATATGACCCATTGGGTAATAAGTGTACCTATTGCAACCTAGATGTAAGTTTCCCCTTTATCTTCTTGATTTTACTTAATATGCATTGGTGTTGGTCATTTACACATAGTAAAAGGGATGTTAGTGTAATTATGCTCAATTTGCCTTAGCTTTTTTTTTTTATATAATTTTTTTCAAAAAAGTTTTACACTCTTTAGTTTTAGTTGACCAGAAATGCTAGAAAAGAAAAAAAAAATATTTAAATGAGAGTATGTAAAAAAGTCCACTAAAAAAAGGTAACACTTACCTTTTTGCCTCTAACGAATTTTTTTGATTTTTTTTTTTTACTGTTTCAGTCCTTTTACACTAGACGGGCCTAAAAAAATTCAAAAATAAAAAAAGTAAAAACAAAACAAATTTTAAAAAAAATAAAAGAAGATTGGAACCCACGACTTTTGATGCACGAGGTAGGAAGACCATCTACCCCGTAAGTCCATCTAATGAGATCTCACAACAAAGAAGGGTGTGTTTGATTGGGGAATAAAGGATGAATTATTTATTGTACGAATTGTAATTTTGGGGAAGCATTTAATTTGACGTTTGTTTTTTTTTTTTTGTAGCCCGTTGGACTTCTTATATCCCATATGGGGGACTATAATATCTTGGGGGGATAATTTTGGAAGGACTATGGCCCCGTTTGGTAGAGCTGTGGGAAAGTGATTATAACTTATAGCCTAACAGCTTATAGCTTATAATTGTGAAGATAAGCTGATTTTTTACTTATAAATTAAGTTTCTCCTCCCCCACTCAAAGAATAAGTTAATTTTTTACATACAAAAAGTTATAAACTGTATTATTAAGCTGAACCAAACACATCAAAATAGCTTAAATTAAGCTAAAAGTTGAAACAAACTGAAAATAAACTCTACCGAACAGGGCCTATGTACTGTTGGGATTAGGAAGTGAAATGACTATAGAACTCATATGTCTATCTGTTGAAAAAGGGAAAATGAAAAGTAGTTGTACCATGGACTTGTATGTCATGAAAATGTAAAGTGTGATAAAGGAAAGAATCAGTGTGGACCAACTATCAACTGCAAATCTTTTAGTCATTGTTCATATTTGGTTTAGTGTATTTCTACTGGGCTGTGGCTTACCCTATATGGGAACATCATTTTCAGGTACAGGTAGCATGCCACCTCCAAGGACATAGCTTGGGAGGCTAGAGACGGACATACTTCTGTCGTTTTACTTTTGATGTATTACATGTAAATTCAAGCCAAGGGCTTAAGGTGTAAATGGGATAGTACTCTTTTGTTGTAACCAAGTGTTAACTTGGAAAGCTGTAAGCCCGTAGGGCATTTTGCTTTTGTTGTTAACATGTAATACTTTTGTAATCAAACTCTGATGAATAGAAGAATGTGGTTATTTCATATGTTAATGAATGTCTTATTTGATGGGTTTAATGTTATTATTTTGAGGGCGTTACATTTACAAAATTAAATACAAAATAAGAACACTGAGCCTTCAGCTCCATAGTCCTCCAAAGCTAAGTCGTTGGTGGAGGCATATTACTAGTACCTAAAAATGGTTTTTCGTACATAGGGTGAGCCAAAGCCTAGTAAAAACACTACAACACAATGTATAAATTTTAAGAAAGCCATAAGTTTTTATGCATATGCAATGCATGTACCAAAACATTTATGACTTTTTCAAAAGTAATGTCATGCAAGGTTTATATCACAATTCTTAAAACCATGCCCTTTACAATAGAAAGCAGGGGGAAATCTCAAATCAGTACAACCTTGCACAGATACTTTGACCGCAGGAAACCATCAAATGACACCCATGTAAATGTATCCTATACAAGCACTACTATTGCCATACATCTATCTGATAAAGACTCCAGTGGCAAGCAGCAGCTGTGAGGCCCCTGACTTTTTTGTAAATCTTATTAGGTCCCTAAATTTTAAAGCCCTTAGTTCGTCGATTAATCGCAATTTAAGCCCTAGGACTGAAAATGCATCACGGGCGAATCCATACAAACCCTAATCGATCCTGGAAGCTTAGAAATCACTTCTAACACTCTAATATTAACTACTTAACTCTCAAATTTTAGATTAATAGCTCTAAACCTTAACTTTCAATTTTTACTGTCATCGTTCGGTTATTTACCTTTAAATTCAAAGCAAGATAATACAAACTGAATTATTTTACACTGGAAATAGATACTTTGATTAAACCCAAGCCCTCACATTTTTATTAAATCACAAATTGACCCCAAACAAGTACTATTATATTTATATATATATGCACTTATACCCAAAAATCTTTTTTAATAATGTATTTTGCAATTTCCAAGATTTGTACTATATATATATATAGCATGTCCATCAATTCACCATCATACCCCCCCTAGACTATAATCATTGTACTTTAAAATATTTTGAAATCTTGGAGCAATAATGACTTTGGTACCTATAAAGATTTGCTATATATATACAAACAAGTACTATTATATATTTATATATATATATATGCACTTATACCCAAAAATCTTTTTTAATAATGTATTTTACAATTTCAAAGATTTGTACAAAATATATATATATCTATATAACATGTCCATCAATTCACCATCACATGGCTAGCCATCATACCCCCCCTAGACTATAATCATTGTACTTTAAAATCTCTTGAAATCTTGGAGCAATAATGACTTTGGTATCTATAAAGATTTGCTATATTTTTGTGTGTACTTCTAAGATATTTACATTAGTCCTAGACCTAACTAGATCATAATTAAATAAATCATTAAGGTTCTAATCCTCCTCACTTCATTACATTTAATGTGAAGCCCCGGAAAAATGTATTTGAATTATTTCCTTAAAGCCCCTTAGTTTCTTAAATTATTTCGAATCTTGCCAGATAGCATTTTTAATTTTTATCGGAACATGAATTACACTAGCCGGATTAGGTTCCCTAACCTAATTTAATTTAATTCTACATAAGTAAGATTCCAATACATGAGTTTAATTTCAAGCCCTCATTTCTTTTTTTTTAAACATGCCCCAAAATAGTACTTGTATCTTGTACCTTGTACCTTGGTATACCATTAATCTTGTAATAACTATATATATATATATATACACCTTGAGGAGTGTGTCCTAGAGCCTAAAATTAATAAATAAATAAAAAAATAGCCCCTTCTAGGAGAAAGTGAGGAAACCATTTTTCAAAGCACATCATCATGAAATTCTAGGAAAAAACAACCTAGTGACCTAGACCTAGGATGCAAAATCCAAGAACTAATTTCATTACAACTAGGAGTTGCCTAAACCAATGAACAAGCCTCCCAAATCCCTTCCATTCCTTTAAAATTTCAAACAAATCCTAACCTTCCCATCCATTTCCAACTAAGGGGCTTTTAGGACTTTTTGCCTCAAAAGTTTGCCTATAAATATCAACACACCCCCCTAGCTTGCAAACACACATAACACACTCATCCACACACAAATTTAGTTAGAGAGAGGGAGGAGAGAAAGAAAGAGAAGCCTAGAGAAGGAGAGGGAGGAAGAAGAGAGCCTTCTTATACAAACTTAGTAGGTAAGCCACCAACACAACCTTCTCTTCATTTTCTTTTCTAATGCATGTTCATTTTAAAAAAGTTTTAAGTGATGTTTCAGATCTGTTATTATCATGTTCTTATGTTAAAAAAACTAAGATTTGAGTATTGTTTCCATCTCTCGTGTATTTTACCCATTTTGGCACAAAACCATCTTCTTTTGTACACATCTCTCAACTTTTCAAGGTTACTCTCTCAAACAAATTTTCTGAGTTAAACATGTGATAGTTAGCATATTTTCTTCACAAAAGAAATGAAACTTTCCCATGGTGGAACCCCCTTTTTATAAATTTTCTTGTTTCGGACATTCTACCTTAAAACTTGTTTTTGCAGTCAACTTTCAAAAATTCCAGAAAAATGTAAAAAAATATTCTGAACCTCTATTTTACGTCAAAACCTTCCTTAAGAAGTTAGCTTTCAACTAAAATTGGTTTCATCAAAAAACATTAAGC
>NW_021026174.1:431080-446977 GCF_004153795.1 Camellia sinensis | reverse complement strand
AGTGATGATGAGACACAGCACTCTCGAGCAGTAAATCCTTTCATTAAATACTCTCCAGCACCACTAACGCAACAACCAACTATAAATGGAGCCCCAAACGGACCTTTTGAGGATGCCCAACAACCGGAGCCATACATTGCTGCTAATCTCACACATCCAGTTATCTGTTAAAAATATTTGAAGAATAAATTTCAAGTTTAACTGAATAATGATCCATTTTAGAAATCATGTCATGCAAATTTCAACTTTTAGGTGTGAATTGTGATCAACAGAGGCATCGAATCTAAATAAAAGACAAGCCAGAAAAGCAATGAAAATGAAAATGATGCCAAATAAGCCCTTAGAAACACCCAATAACCACTTCAAGGTTTCATTCACTACCAAGAAAAGCATTTCTTTTGCATGGTTGTTGGGAACTTGGGAGGACAAAATGTCATAGAGGAACTAATTTTTTTAATTTTTTTTTTTTAAATCAAAGCCCCTGAATCCTCCTCCTTTCTCTCTCACACAACTTCATACACCAAAGCCCCCACCAAACCGTCAATGGCCACCAGTCAACTCCTCCCACGGACACCAATTCGACCACCATTGCCATCTTGGGTTAATTAAATAAGAACACTAGAAAAATAATGATACAATTTAAGGAATTGAGACAAATAACATAGAAACTCTTTGCATATATAACAAGAAAATGCCACAAAAACAAAGCAGATAATCACCTTCAGTGCAATGCCACCACTCAAAGCTCTAGATGCTATGTGTCCTTCAGTGTCAACATAAATTACCCCAAGAGTGTCCATAATGCAGTCATCTTCTGGCACATTCAACATACATAATTGATCATGATCTCCATTTGTGTTCGAATGATCACATGGTAGAACTTCTGTTTGTGAAACACATGCAAAAACATTCATAAATTAAAAATAAACTTTAATAAAACAACCATAAAATAGAGAGAGAGAGAGAGAGAGAGAGAGAGAGTAATTGGCATACTTATCATTGTAACGTATTTAGTTGTGCATACAAAAAAAAATCAATTGACATATTTAGCATGAACATCCTTTTCTCTCAAAACATATTTTCATGAAACAAGTAATTGACATATTCAGCAATGATAAAATTACACTCTAATCCCCTCAACTATTATCGCGTATCACTTTACCCCCTGAACTAAATATTGTAACATTTAACCCCCCTCATTTACTAATTTTTTTTCAATCTAAACCTTTATGATGAAAATACCCTTTTATCTATGGGATAAATTACACTTTACCCTCTTGAACTAGTGTCACTTAATATCACTTTACCCTTTAACTAAAAAATGCTACATTTGCCACATTGATTTACAAATTGGTATCAATGTAAGCAATTTGTTTCTCTTTTTTTTTTCTTTTTTTTTTTTGATCAGAAGAGGAATTTCCATTAAAGTAGCCAAACGGCACATACAAAGAGGAATCCATCCAAAATAAACTTACACCAGCATAGGAAAGATGAAAACAAACAATACACATGAGTAAATCTATGAAGAAAACTCAGCTACACAACATGTGCTTGTGCTCGTACTGTAAGCAGAGGCCAACAAACAGCTATAGAGCATGCCGACCATAGATCATAGGTTACAACCACAAAGAGGGTAAGCTACATCAAGCACTAATAGACTCCAGAGTCAAACCAAACCAAAATACAATCAAAAAACAAAAAAGAAGACCAGAAAACTCAACCTCGAATCAGATCTGTAGCATATCTGGAGTAGATCCACACCATCGGGTTGGAAGAGAAGAACCTAGCACACTTCCACCATGGGGGGGGGGAAGAAAATCGCCTCAAGAAAGAGGGAGAGGTTGGGAAGAAAAGCTCCCAAACTTATTTGACAGAAACCTGAAAAAGAAAAGGGGGGGAGGGAGAGGAGAGAGGTGGCCGGAGGCTGAAACCCCCACCCCCTCCCTCTCCCCAAGCAGCGCCGCTCTAAGGAACCCTAAGAGAAGGAATAGAGAGAGAAGCTCTCAGTTAGAGAGAGAAAGAGAAAGAGTTAAACAATTTGTTTCTTAGATAAATGAAAATTTGACATGTGATTTGCACATGACATCTCAAATCAAATGCCTAAAATGACATCATTAATTTGTTTGGTTTAGTATTTAAAAATTATTTTTGAGCATTTATTTTTCATATTTTTTTTGGTCTTCAGTGAAACTTCTCAAATTTTAGTCTCTTTTTTCTTTTTCTTTTTTACTTTTTAAGTACATCTAATCTAGACACATCTAAAAAAAGTTCATTAAAGATGAAAATACATTTACATACCAGTTTTTGTTTTTCATTTTTCATTTTTCATCTGTAGTAAACTTCCTTTAGATTTCCTTACAAATATTTAACTTTTTAGGTGCATTTAATATTAATTTTTTTTAATACTAAATATGAACAAAAAATTAAAAAAAAAACTCAAAAACTGTAATTGAGTTTAAAAACCAAACAAAGTATAAAAATTTTTAGTTGAGGGGGGTAGAGTGATATTGAGTGATAGTTGAAGGGGGTAAAGTGTAATTTACCCCTATAGTTGAAAGGGTATTTTCGTACTTGAGGTCCAAATTGAAAAGAAAAAAAAAAGGAAAAGAAAAAGATAAGTGGGGTTAAGTTAAGCATTACAATTTTAGTTTAAGGGGACAAAGTCATGTGTGACAAGAGTTGTTTTTTTTTTTTTTTTTAGGGGGGGGGGGGGCCTATGTTACACCACATGGTTGTGGATACCAAAAAAAATGAAATTGACATATTTAGCATGAACATCCTTCTCTCTCAAATATATTTATCATGAAACAAGTAATTGACATATTCAGTTATGGTACACCACTTAATTATTGCCAGCTTTGGGAGGAACAGGGATGTTCTGTTTAAAATCTAAATGGCATGGAGTACCTGATGCAGCAGCATCCTCTTGAGTGCTAGAAGAAAGCTCTACATCAATTTCTGCTTTCATGGCTTTTGCATCATCAAGCATTGATTTGTATTTTTCCCACTGTGTTTTTGCCTTCTTTGTAACCAGCCACTGTTTCCAAAAGATGCACAACAAGTATGATAACTAATTCCAGAATAAAGAATAGATTACTAAAGAAATTTTAAACCAACATATTCAAGAAAAATATTGATATATAGGGCAATGGAAATTTAGACAGATACGACAGAAAACTAGGAGAGTTTACTTCATCAGCCTCCGGTATACTTGCCGACAAAGGAATACGCTTGAATTTTGCCCACATACATGCACCTTTACCAACCAAGAAGCTAGGAAACACAAAAAAATGCCTCATAAGAAAACAAAAATCTGAGGGAGAACAACAAATGGCATGCCCTAGTGAGATACACTAACTCCTCACCAAGGATCACCAGTGTAGCCAAGAAAAAAAGGAAAACCAATTTGGCATGATGTTGAAGTAAGAGACTAATTTATCAGAAACTTGGAATGGACTCCTCAATAAATCATTTCTTTCAAATTTTGACTTAAAGACCAAATCACTGTAACTAATTTCACCCATTACCCTTTATGGTTTCACTTGATTTGAGTTTTACAAGCACTAAACATGTGTAGAAGGCAGATTCATATTCACTATTCACACATAGTATGTAGTACGTAACATCCCTAACAAAATAATGTTGCACGACTCATAATTCCCAATGAAAAATCCCCAAGAAATAAATAATAAGTACTGTGACAATGCTGCCATAAAGAGGTAATTTGTATATCAAAATTCAAAGATAAACACAGGTGTATTCATACATGGGAGGTATTCGAGCCAGCAGTGCTGACCCCAACATTTGTTCCTTGGCCAACAAAGCAGCAACTTGGATACCATTTCAGACACCTGCTAATTATTAACTACACAGAAATGAAGAGCATAAAATGAAAATGAAAGCTTCATAACATTATCAAAGCCAAAGAACAGAAGAAATTGAAGCCCACAACATAAAAACTTATTTTCTTTTTTTAACGTACGGTTTCCATTAATTATACTTTAGGAATACTTGGCACCGCTCGAACAGCCCTAAATGCCCCTAGAATCACCATCCATGATACTGGCATCACATTCCACATGACCATCTTCAGTCAAATTTGAGCCACACCCAACATTTGTGCTTGGATCACCGTTTAAAGAAACAAAATTGATCAATAATGAAATTCACAATAGCTAGACAGAATTAAGAAGAGAGACACTACAGAAAATTTCCACTGCATGGAATGGCTCTTTCCACATCAAACAGATAGGAGGAATGATCTAGAGCCATATCTAACCTACCCAACAATTCCACATCAAACGGATAGGAAGAATGTTCTAGAGCCATATCTAACCCACCCAACAACCCTACAACATCAAAGCCCAACCATCCCCCTAGGGCATTGTATTGGTCCCCTTAAGTTTGAACCAATCCAACGAGCCCAGGCAGTTCATGGACCACTAGGTTGTGTTCATCCAAACAAATTATTGCACAGCTAAAATGTCCTTGAACTATCCTGTAGTTTCAAATGTGTAATTCCATCTACCATATACAAGACCAAAATTTTCACAAATTACTAAAGAAAAGAACAAACCATGAGTTTCAGTTAACTTTTGACATGACTTTAGAGCCCACATTGTAAAATTTCTTACTCTTTTTTTCCATGTAATCCAAGTTGCATGTAAGCATCTTATACAAAAGAAAATAAAGAATTCTTTGTACCACCCACTACTATTACTTTTCAGCTTTGTAGCTTGAAAACAGATTAGTTTTCCAATCAAGTGACATGCAAAAGATTGGATTGGTTGCATTGTTGCACAAGTAGAGCATTTAAAACTCCCATCCACAAACCGAACCCACTCTCCCCACCAAAAATGTATCAAGTATTTTGGGCTCTATGCATCTCATCAAATAAGAAGTGTCTCATTATAAGCTGCTTCCAAAATCAAATCTTATTTCTAGTATGTCATCTTTATCATGGTTGCTCAACTGTTATCTGCCAATCAAAGTGGCATTATGATGAGCCTTCATTATGCAATCTTCATGTAAGCTCTAGGGGCCATTCTATTTTAATATCAACTCCACACAACTACTTGTTGACTGCATTAAGTCACCAATATAGTAGCAATAAAAGATTCTAACAGGGACAACAGCATTAATGAAACAACAATCTTGATTCATGCTAAGCTCAGGACGACTTGGGTAAACATTTTTGTCTAGCAGACAAGATAATGCGACAATAAATAATCACTATAAGACAACTTTGAAGTCTAAATACAATAGTTTGAAAAGGAAGAGGAAGAAAAGGACCTTAGAGGCATATAATTCCAACAAAGATTCAGAAACAAGCCCTACAGCAACATATCATCCTCTATTGATTTGGACTTAGACAAAAGATTGTGGAAAACAAATAGCCAAGACAGGAAAATCAAGTTAATTTTTGTTCTAAGTTATGCTTTCCTTTTACTATTTTCTAAGGGTGGATTGTTCTTGAAGTGAAAAAACAATAAGGATCATTGATGTGCAGATGAACCATTGCCAAGCACAATGTAGTTACGAGGCATAGCCTGGGGTTGTTACTGATGAAGAGAAACTAATTTATTTTTTTCAAATTAAAAGTCGCTTTGAAAATAAATATAGAGTAGCTTTTGTTTTTCAAAGTCTCTTAAGTTTAAAGGCTCATTAAGATCCATAATTTTTTCTAGCTTCAAAATATGAGTGAATTTAAATATTTTCTTTTAGTGAACCTGTGCCTGCATGGTAAAGCAAATCTAGCAATATGGAAATTGCTGAGCAGCATCCAAGAAAATCCTCTTAACACTCATTCTAATCTATATTGTTATATTAAAGCAACATCCCATTCGGTAAAGCCTACTTCCAAAGACATGTTATATTTTTTTATTTCCAAAAAAGTACAAAGGAAATTGATTAATTCATTTGTGTAAGAATTTTTCTTTCCAAATGAGTTGAGGATAAAAATATAAATCAATGAAGACAATTACAATAATTCATTAAAAAATAAATTTCAAAAATCACACAATGAGATAAGTTCATGCCCATAGTGCATGACATCATTCTAGTTCATTTAAAATGAAAAGTTCTATTTTCCACCACTAACGATTATTTGCATGCTCCAAATTTCTATAGATTCAACAATGTAACTTACTCATGACAATCAACGTCCAACACAAAGTAAATCTTTAATGCCTTAATAAAGTGCAAAATTGATAAAATTCAAGATTAACAAAATTGATAGAAGTGAAGGCAGGCCGCATTACAAGTGAGAGAAATATCAGTGGGTTTCACCAAGTTACCAAGAAAATGGTTTTCTATGTTGTAATTCAAGATATACCCTAAATCATCATTTGGCCAGTTTGACCATGAATCTAGGCCTACAGCCAAACCATGTTGTTGAGCTATTGTTTCTCTTAGTCTTCTCCATTATCCTTGTATTCCAACAGCACATGATCTTTAATTTTCCACATTCAAGACTGTTAATGTTCAAAAGAATTTTCATGTCCAACAATGGTCACCACCATCCTCATCCAAGCCTGTATTGTCTCGTGTTTTCCAAACCATAGATCAAATTAAACCATGCCACCATAATATCCAAAACAAAATTTCAGTCATATTCAGTGTTCATGCTCCAGAATAACAAGGGCTCTATTTCTATGATACATCTAGGAATCGCAGAAAATGGCATACAACTTGAAAGTAACGAGAGAAAAAAAAAATGAAGAAGAACAAAAAAAAGAATAATGGTAATCCCTACTAATAAACTTTAAAAGGGCCATCCAAACATGACGACTCTCTCTCTCTCTATATATATATGTATATATATATCATGTTGACACACTTCTGAGAGCAGGCCCTCCATCAATATGCAAATACCTAGCAGAATAAAATGGAATGATCAATCTATATAATTTGTATGAAATGACCATTCACACTTACAAAGGTGAATGATGATTCTATTTATAATGAATTTTTCCTCATTTTTTAGCAAACCAAATGTGAGAATGGACATTGTGATGAAATAATCATATTCTATTCCAGTAAACCAAACACTACCTTTTCAACTGAAAATAGTTAGAAAATGTTTAGAATTCAAACAAATGACATAATACATAGATTCAAGATATTCTAGTTTAAATTTCCTTTTCCTTTATTTTCCTCAAGATTCTCGGTAACCAAACGGAGGGGAAGAGAGGAGATCTAAAGGAAATACCTTGCAAAGAACAGAAGCAGCAGCGAGGCAGGCACGTTTCATGGCGGACCTAAGAGCTTTCTCGTTCGACGGCGCGTGAAATCCCGCGCCGACGTGAACCACCACAAAGAACCTAGGGTTCCAATCAAGTACATCCTCCTCCTCCGCCATGGAATTTTGATTAGGAGCTTTTTTCAAGAGGTGTGGAGGGCTAAATTCTTTGAAGGGTAATTTATGAAAAAATATAAGGTGTATTGTGAATAAATTATAATCTTAAATAATTTAATAAAAAGTACAAAAACAAAAAGGGGTAGTTATGTGTAAGTCTTAATAAGTGGATTTATTGTTTAATAAGTCTTATGAAAAATATTGTCATAAAAAAACGTTACTAATTATAAGTTTTAGCAATAATTTATAAAAATCATTACAAAAAAAGGTCAGTAATTGTCAATTTTTAGTGGCATATAAAAAATTGTCACAAAAAAATTATTTTTAGCGACAATTTTATCAAGACTTATTTTCAATAGGACTTGATGAAAATTAAGTCAAACTATTAGGACCTATTGGTAGTTTACCCAAAAGAAAACATATTACGGTTGTGGGACCCACCACAGGCCGATTATCCAAACTCTTCATTATACTTATACAATTTCTTTGTGTATATCATTCATAAAAAAAATAAAAATAAAAATAAAAAATAATAATTTGATAATTATAACATGTTCAATATAAATCACATTTGTCATAAAAAAAAAAAACAGATGATTTATATTTAAAAATACAGCTGCCATTTATTTTTTTAATCATAAATGCAATAAATTATGATAGACTTCATGGGTCAAACAACACTCTCTAATCCAAATCTTATACCAAATAAAAACCCAACAACTCAGAATAAGCACAAACAACCGCCCAAATCCACCCGAGTTGCACCCCTATAATTTTGTCCATGCCTAGTGTTGTGCTTACTAATATTGTGAGAGGAGGTGATTCATGCAATCAATATATTTTATTTATTTTTATTTATTTATTTGTGTGTTTTTAATTGAAAAAATCGATTACTTTTATTTTGTGTAAAATGCAATCAAGGCAGGTTTGGTGGCTTAATCCGAGATGAGATGGGTATTTGTCTTTGTGGATTTTTTGGCAAGCAAGATCTAAGAAACAAATGTCACTAATTGTCAATTTTCAGCAACAGTTTGAAAATTTTGTCACAAAAAATGCCACTAATTATAAGTTTTAGCAACAATTTAAACAATCGTCACAAAAAAGGCCACTAATTTTTAACTTTTAGGGACAGTTTGAAAAATTCATCAAAGAAAAATATCACTAATTGTAAGTTTCAAGGACAATTTATAAAAACCGTGACAAAAAAATCACTCCACATTGCATTAAGGGGTTATCACAATAATCAATGCAGTACCTTTCGAAGTTCCTGCATGAACTTCAGCATATACAGAGTAACAACCTGAAATTGGAATAGCAAATGTAAATGTTAAATAAAAGGGAATTTCACCAAAGCCACTAAAATCTCTGTATTGATCCAAGACAGCCTAAACAAATCAGATAAATATGGCAAGTTCCATATGATCATAACCACTTGGGTCTTGCTAAATTGGAAACTTAACCATCTTTAGAAGATCCAAAAAGACAGGGATGCGAGCATTTTATTAGTTTTTGGCATAAAATTAGGTATCAAAACCATGAACTTATATAATCTTATGACGATTGACAAGCCTGATCACTATTAATAAGTCGTCAGCTACATGGATCTATGTTTCCAATAAATAAGCTTCCACATTAAAGCTAGTCAAAAAGAAACCAATAGGTACTTTCTTTTCTTTTCTTTTCTTTTTTCATAAACAGGGAATAGGGGTAGGGGTAACTGCATCACACGATGATAACACTTGAATTCAAACATCGGATAAGGGAGCACCTCATTTGCTAAGACAACCCTTGATCTCCAAGAAACCAACAGGTAAAAAAGCCACTTTTATGTATCTTTAGACTGTGTTCGAATCATAGCTTTAGATAGAGATTTGGAACTAGAAAGGAACAAGCGAGAGAAATCAAGGGGAAAAAAAAAACTTATATTTCATTTACATTTCCCTCTCCTTTTCCTTTCCTACTTATATTTCATTCACATTTCACTCACATTTTCCTTTCTCTTTTCAAATCACAATCCAAAGACAGCCTTACAGATTATAAGAAATATCACTGTATAACAAAAAAACCAAAATAAAAAATAAAATAAAATTTCAGGTACAAAATTAATAATGTGCTAAAATGAAACAAGAAGAATAGGAGAAGGAAATTGGCACCTTTGGGGGAGCGGTAAGAGTGCCATCAACATCAAACAAAGCAATTAATCTAGGCTTCCTTGTTGCCATTTCAGTATATAAAATTTTCTGCCATCAAAACAACAAGCTTGAAAAGCGTCAATTCAAATATTTATAATTAAAAAAATAAAAAGAAAAATCAGGCAAATTATGCTTCTAAGAGAAATATAGACAGTGAGAGAGTATGCATTACTCTCATCTCATGAAATTCCACAAATTCTATGAGTCGACTCAGTTAAAGTCGAAACACCCATTTGTTTTTGAGGAAAATCATACAAACAAAAATCTTTCCTGAGAAAAAAATTACTCCTATAGATTTCAAGCTAAGAACTCATGGATTGAATTGCAATTCCAAATTGACATAAGGAAATAAAACTAGATAAAATACAAACAATGAAGAACCAATGAAAAAGTGCAATTTACCTGGGGAAAATGGGGTGAAGAGAAGGAAGAGAATAATTATAAAAAAAAATTAATCATAACCCAAAAAAAAAAAAAAAAATTGACATAATTAAAATGACTTATGATGAAGGGTGCGGATTATAGACTTCTTTGGAGTGGGTAGGCTTTTTTTGATTTTTTTTTTTTTTGATTTTATTATTTTAGTTAGGGTTAAAAGTTCATTTCAATTTGGTTTTTTGACTTCTTTTTTTTTTTAATTTTTATAAGAGGGAATGTGAAATAATTATGATTTGAATATGACAATTTATCTTATTGACTTTTTAAACTTATTTTATATTTTTGTAATTAAATTAGCCCACTACCTTTAAAAAAAATTTAAAAAAAAATTATGCCAAAGGAGGGCTAGAATTCACCATGTAATTATATGCTTATGCTGTTCCACTTGGGTGTGACCTGTGGATCTGATGATCTAGGTCTAATACAAAATTAGTGATTTTGGTAACTATTTTTTAAAAAATAAATCAATAACACATCAATGTATGAATCAAGCAAAAGAAATTTGGGAAAATTGTAATTTTTTTATAAAAAAAATAAATTAGTGGTAAATTTTATTTATTTTAAATAATTAAAACTATAATTCTTTTTCTTTTCTTTTTTTATGAATTTGTAAATATTTGTGAAGACAATACTAGTATCACATTTTTTTTTTCTTTTTTTTTTTTTGATATCTTTAGTAACTTTTGTTTTTTTAAATTTGTGTCAAAATTTTTTACTTTTCCAATTGTCTAGTGTAGAATAATTTTAAAAAATAAAAAAATCCAAAAAAATAAAATAAAAGAAGAAGTCAACTATTTTTTACTTTTTCCTTTTAGCTTTTTGTAATGCTCTATCCCTCAATTTTTTCCCCACCCTCCCCTAATGCCATGGCGAATAATACTACCAAATCATCTCTCTTCAAACTCTTATCTCTCCTTTCAAAATTGTTTGACACATCATTAGGAGGAGTTTGCAAGAGAAAAATTAGGGAGACGTAGCATGCTCATTTTTTGGAGGCTCCTCTAGTAAAAATTTAATTTTTTTTTGAAAAAAAATATGTCACTAAATATAATAAAAAAAAGTTACTAAAAAATTTAATTATAAATAACAGAAGACGGAAGATGCAAAGTGCATCATAGCAAAATTAGGCAATCCCAATTAGGTTGGCATTATCTAACTAGCACAATCATATGTTAGCACTAAACCAAGTTGATAAAACAATAACCAGCCAAAACAAAAACATAGGATGTAACACCCCAAAATAATTTACATAAGAAGGGTTCATATTTATCTATCAACAAGATCTTAATCCAAAAGTAGTAACTTCCATAACATATAGATATATATATATTGTAGCACTTGTATCCTTTTAAAACTTTTGGGAAGTGTATTTGAATCCTTTATTTTATTTTGAGGATCTTTGGTGTTGTTGTATCTTGGTTTTGGATGAATGAAAATCGATTTTAACTTAATGGGATTACTCGTTCACGCTTGTTTATGTTAAAAAGTTGTTTGGGAACTTAAAGATCTTGTTCTGGGGTCGATACCGGTCTTGGTGGTGTCGACACCTTCCTTTTGTTGTTGGCCACAAGGGTCGACACCAGTCTAGGAAGGGTCGACCCTTGTCCAGAAATTGCTTGCTGAAATTTGGTGTCGACACCAGATTTGGAAGGGTCAACACCTGTATTGCAAAGGTCGACACCTGCGACTTTTTTTCTAGATTTCAATCCGATTTGGGCTCTATTTTTTGGGGATTTTGACTTGATTTTTTGGGTTGACTTTGGGACTTCATTTTACTTTGACCTAGCACTATAAATAGGTCCCGCACGTAACCTTTTCTTTACTTTTCTTCTCGTTTTCCCTCTCCAAGCCGTAAGTCACTCTCTCCCTCTCCAAAATCACTTTTTGCTCAAAGATCTTTAGATCTACTCACTTGGAAGCATCTCCTTGCCTTGCTCCTTTGAGAAAGGTTGTAGATCTTGTCAAGGGCTCTCTATTGATCCAAGTAGTTCGTGGCTTCGTTGCCTGTGATTTTTGGGTTGTTTTCTCTTCGCTTCAATAGGTAGAGATTTCCTTGCTCCTTTCCAATACTTCGTCTATAGATAGATATATGGTAGATTTTATTGCATAAAAACCATATTCATTATAGATTTTCTTGAAAGCCATGAAAGGGGATTCTAGAGTTTGATATTTGTGATTGGAGTTGTTAAGTTGTTTGTTATTGGGTTATTTGGGAAATGATTTATTATGTTTGTGAAGAGAGGGAGGATAGCCCTAATTTAATATTATTGACTTAATGGATTTAAAATGGATGAAAGCCCTAATTTAATATTATTGATTTAATGGATTTAAAATGGAGGAAAGCCCTAATTTAATATTATTGATTTAATGGATTTAAAAGGGAGGAAGTTGAATAATTTTTATATTTTGCCAATATGGGTTGTATAATTGTGTTATACCAAAAGAAAATAAAAAGAGAAGTCACCACGGTATTGGAATTGTTTTAGACTAATCATGTGAAGTTGAGTTGAGTAATGGTTTTGATACCAATGGAATTGGTTTTGTAAAATAAAGAGGATGGATTTGGTTTTGGTTTTGTAAAATGACGAGAATGAATTCTTAGAAAATGGTTGGAGTTGTGTGGATTAGAAAATAAAGAAAAGTGGTCTTTTTGAAAGAAAATGGGTCTTTTTGAAAGAAAATGAAATCATCACCCTCTGTAAATTGATAATGAACTTGAGGTCGGATTTTGGAACCTTTACATATTATCACTTTTATTGGACTGAAAGTCTTGCTAGAATTGGATTGTTGTCCTGTGAGTATTTAATACCTTTACTTAGAGGTTTTGTCTTTGGTCATCGGTGGAGGATGGCATTGTTGTGTTGTATAATATCGTGTATGTATTACACTTGTGTTATTATGCATTCTAGTATGTTGAGATGGTTGGGAATGTGCTTGCGCTTCGAATGAGAGGTACCATTACCTTCTAGCTAGCGCTTGGAGAATTGGCCGCGCTTAAAATAAGAGGTACCAGTACCTTCGAGCTAGTGCCTAGAGAACTTGGCAGAGGTACCATTATCTTCTAGCCGATGTCTGGTAAATTGGCATTTCGTTATAGAAAGGTGTATCCTTGGCTTGGCATTTTGGTATAGAAAGGTGTATCATTGGCTTACCGTGCTTAAGGCAGGTAGAGCGGAACTTGTTTATCATTATTGTTTCAGTATATCTGTGTATATTTATGGGTTATGATGGTTATGGTTCTGGAAGGCTGGTTTGCCTCATTTGTTGAGTAGATAGTTGTTGGTTGCTTGTTGTTTTCCCTTTGTACTGAATATATTTATGTAAAGACATGAATGTGTTAGAAACGGACGTAAGTACTATATTGAGATTGTGAATAATGTGAAGGACATCGGATACTTGTGAACATGTTTCAAAAAGGCAAATCAGGTGTATGTCCGGAAAGTGGGAGAAAACGTAATGGGCTTTTTGAAATTGTTTTCAGGAACTCGTTATTGTCATATGAATTTTGAAAAAGGTAACATCATGAAAAAAAAGTAAAATGCTTATGTTGTTGAACGAAATGAACAATTTTGAGAAAAGTTCCTATATAAGTATATTTATGTATAAACCGTCACATTATGTATATGATATGATCTTAAACATTCATGATCATAGCTATCTGTATGTTGTTATTGTTTGGGATCATATTGGGATCCCTACTGGACTTTATGTTCATCCCACGTTGCTAATCCTTTTTCAGGTGAACGTCGAGAAGGGTTTTCAAGATCGAGGATCTTCTTTATGTGTTGGCCACGGGGCCTTTTATTTGTAGGCGGAATGCCATTGATATAAAAGGGTTAAACCCTTTCTTTTAATTTAAAATATGTAAGCCTATGGGCAAATTATTTATTTATTTTTAACTCATGTTGCATTCACTTCATATTCGAATGAGAGAACCTTTAATAATAGTACTAGTTAATGTGTTAAATTTCTGTGCATGATCTCTGAAATTGTGTTATAATGAAGGATTTGGTTATGGTACCCGTTGATATAAAAAGTGGGGTGTGACATATATAAAACATAATGTTTCATCCATTACATCCTCATTAAATCTCTAAGATGTGTACTCAATTCATTCCGGAGAATTATCAAAAATGTTCCACATGCAACTATACATTTAACATTACAGAAATATGAATCTATAGCATGTGGCACCACAAGTCAACTACAAATAAATGCTCTCAAGGCTACAAGTTCCAAGGCTTATGCGCGATTACACAAAAATTGTTATCGAAACCCATACATTTTAAGCCCTTGGCTTGTCCAAAACAATAACAAAACAAGAGCCATACGTCCTCAAAACACTTCACGCCTTCAATTTGGTGGAATCACTACATCTTTCACTGCACAAAATCCACTAGGGTGAGCATAAAACCCAGTAGGAAATTCTTAACAAAGTATATATATTTTTACATAATCTCATGATATGAATGCAAATGTCATGTCATGCTCAAAATACATACTTTTTCCTTTTGGAAAATCTTGTGCATAATGCCAATTTGATTACACAATGATCTAACAAATTCAATGTAATTTTCAAAGGGGTGATAAATATGACTTAGGTAATCTCTAGGTTGTTGTCTGCAAGAAGACATGACAAGCACTACCAATCTCCACTTTACCAGTCTCTCACCAGAAGGCACGTAGTACCTCCTCTGCACGTGTTTTCGGTTTTTCACCATGGACACTTAGGCCAACTTAACCAATACCAAACTACACCCCCTATTCGGACTTACCAACGTATTTATCTCAAAACAATTCAATATGTTCTTGTTTCATAAAACAATTTCTTTCTTAATGCAATAGTTTTCAAATTTTAATTCAATATTCATAACAGCCAAATGAAATGGAATGTCAATGCAACATGTATCAATACATTATAATATGTTTCCATTTTCAGTTTTCACCACACAATCTATATAGCGATCCCGGTTTTCCCTTTTCTTTAACTGTTGTACCCGGACTTAGGTTTCGTGGAGTTGGTTGTTGTGCATGTCTTGTTTACATCTTTTACTCCTTGCATTTGAGTCTTGGGTTGTGTTGGGCGAGTTTGAAACAGGTTGGTTGAACTTAGAAACCAAGAGTAGTTGCCCAGATTTTGGCCTTCACGCTCGATCGGGGATTTTGACGCTCGAGCGGGCCCTTCGTTGTTGTCTGTCCGCTCGAGCGGGGTTTTTGACGCTCGAGCGTAATTTTCCATCTTCCAGTATCTCCTCTGCAGAGTTGTACGCTCGAGCGGGAGTTTTGACGCTTGAGCGGGATGTTGTGTGTGACGCTTGAGCGGGAGGGTTGACGCTCGAGCGGAGACCTAGTTCTGTAAAAGTTCTGGGAGTGTGTATCCGCCGCTCGAGCGGGATTGTTGACGCTCGAGCGGGAGTCTGTGAGTGACGCTCGAGCAGGGTGTTGGACGCTCGAGCGGGCGACTTTTATATAAATCCGAGATCCGACTTTTGGATCACTTTTTTCAACTCCTTTTCTCTCTCTTACTTTTCAAAACCTCCATTTGAGAGCTCCTCTCACTAGAACCCCTACATTCTCTCTAGGTATTGATCTAGTATGAGTGATTTGCTCACCTTTGGCCTTTACAAAAGAGTTGTTGATCGTCGAGGGCTTTACTTTGATCCGAAAATTTTGAGTTTTGGAGCACGTTGAGTTTCGTCATCTTCTTCCCTTGAGCTCCGAACTTGAGGTAGGAATAACCTACTCCTTACTATGGGTTTTGTCTTTAAATTTTAGTAGTTTGAGATGTTGGAGTTGGTTTGGTAATTTTGTGAAAGTTTGGGACTTTTGTGCAAATTTACAAAGTCAAGGTTTTAACTATATAAAAGCCTAGATGCATGTTTGGCATAGAAAAAATGAATTAATGTTAAA
>NW_021026174.1:415920-428744 GCF_004153795.1 Camellia sinensis | reverse complement strand
GGTACCGTTACCGGGTGAGATTCCGGCAGTGCAGGAGGGAGTTGGGCAGGCCAATGTATCCGAGCCAGTGGGTCAGCAGGCTATGGGTGCCTTGGCCAGAGAGATAGCAGGAGCTTTGGGTATTCTTAGAGCTGGGAATCAGGCAGCTGAGACAGGGCCTTCCTTCTTGAAGAGGGAGTTCTTCCGGTGTAATCCGGACGAGTTTATCGGGGATCGGGGTTTCATTCATAATAAACCTAGATGCATGTTTGGCATAAAAAAAATAGAATGATTGTTGAATCATTGATGAAAATGGGACCTAAGGGTTGAAATGGTAATTATGGAAAATGGCCTAATTACATTGTTTAATTAATTGGGATAATTAATTGAAAAGAATGAGGAAGGGTCATGTTGATTATATATCCATTGTGCAAGACGCAGGGTTTTCAGCCAGCTCAGTCTGTGCAGGCCTCGAGGGCCAATCCGGGAGCTTCGTCATCCGATTCTGTGCAGCAGTCTTTTGCTGCGAGAGGTGAGCAGGTAGGCCAGGGGCCTACGGGGCGCGTGTATGTTGTTACCGCGCAGGATTTAGTACCGGCTCCATCGGTGGTGAGAGGTACTTTTCTGTTTTGCAACTCGGTTGCTAATGTGTTGATAGACACGGGTGCATCTCATTCTTTTGTATCTGCTGCATTTGCATCTGTTTTGGAATTGGAGTTAGCACAGTTAGCATCTCTTATTTGTGTGGTATCGCCTTTGGGTGGTGAGTTGATCCTGAAACAGGGTGTTAGCGGATGTGATATAGAGGTCGCCGACTGTAGGCTTCCTTTTCCGTTTGTTGTCATGCCCATGAGGGGTTTTGATGTTATTTTGGGTATGGACTGGTTATCGTCATACCGGGCTGTTATTGATTGCTACCGCCAGAGGGTCACGTTATGTACCTTGAGCGGGGAGTGGTTCCATTTCTTGGGAGACCGGGTTGGTAGTGTTTTGCCACCGGGGTATGATTCGCGAGGGCGGAGTGAGCTTAGTGGTCTACTTGCTAGCTTCATGAGTGGTGAGTGTGATGAGACCCAGACTGTGTTACCGAAGGTGGTTTGTGAGTACTCGGACGTATTTCCCGATGACCTTGTTAGTTTGCCACCCCATCGAGAAATAGAGTTCTCTATTGATCTAGTGCCCGGCACGGCGCCGACTTCTATGGCACCTTATCGTTTTGCTCCAGCAGAGTTGGTTGAGTTGAAAGTTCAGCTCCAGGAACTGCTAGATAAGGGTTTTGTTCGCCCTAGTGTTTCGCCGTGGGGAGCACCGGCCCTCTTTGCTAAAAAGAAAGATGGTGCCTTGAGGTTGTGTATAGACTACCGAAAGTTGAATCGGGCTACGGTCAAGAATAAATACCCTATGCCTCGTATAGATGATCTGTTTGACCAGTTGAAGGGTTCCCGTTGTTTCTCTAAGATAGACTTAAGATCGGGTTACCACCAGTTGAGGGTCAGGGAGGAGGATATTCCTAAGACAACATTCCGTACGCGGTATGGCCATTATGAGTTTCTGGTGATGCCATTCGGGCTTACCAACGCACCGGCAGTCTTTATGGACTTGATAAACCGGATCTTCCGGGACTTCTTGGATCGTTTTGTAGTCGTTTTCGTGGACGACATTCTTATCTATTCACCTTCTGAGGAGGAGCATGAGGAACACTTGAGAGTGGTGCTTGAGTTGCTTAGAGCCCATAGGCTGTATGCCAAGTTTAGGAAGTGTGAGTTCTGGCTGAGGGAAGTCAAATTCTTAGGCCACGTGGTATCCGGGGAAGGGGTGTCTGTTGATGTATCCAAGGTTGAGGCAGTGCAAGATTGGGCACAGCCTAAGAATGTGTTTGAGATCCACAGTTTTCTGGGATTAGCTGGGTATTACCGTCGGTTTATGAAAGATTTCTTCAGGCTAGCTTTGCCGTTGACTAGATTGACTCGGAAGGGAGTCAAATTTGTGTGGAGTGAGACTTGCGAAAAGTTGTTCCAAGAGTTGAAGGTTAGATTGACCACCGTTCCAGTTTTGATTATTCCGGAGAGAGGGTTGGGTTATGCGGTTTATTGTGATGCCTCACGAGAGGGTTTGGGTTATGTGTTGATGTAAGAGGGGAAAGTGGTAGCTTATGGCTCACGTCAGTTGAAAATTCACGAGAAGAATTATTCTACACACGACTTAGAGTTAGCCGCAGTGATCTTTGCCTTGAAAATCTAGAGGCACTACCTTTATGGTGAGAGGTTCGAAGCGTTCTCGGACCACAAGAGTTTAAAGTATCTGTTTACACAGAGAGACTTGAATTTGAGACAGATGAGGTGGATGGAGTTCATTGAGGATTATGACTTTGAGTTGCACCATCACCTGGGAAAAGCCAATGTTGTGGCCGATGCCCTTAGTAGGAAATCCATTAGTGATGTAGCCTGTATAGCCATCCGGGAATGGGGGATGTTAGGTGTACTTGGCGAGTTTGATTTGCAACTGGGCGAATCTGTTGAGGCTGCGGCCTTGTTTTCTGTTGTTGCGCAGCCTACACTTGTGACTCGAGTGTTAAAGGCGCAGAGAGGTGACCTTGAGGTAGAGTCCTTCCGAGAGAGGATCTCAAATGGGAAGGTTGAGAAGGGTTTGACGGTGTATCCCGACCTGAGTGTGAGATACCGAGACCGTTTGTTTGTACCGGAGTCTTGCCGAGGGGAAGTACTCCGAGAGTTTCACCATTCACGTCTTGCGGTGCATCCGGGAGGCACTAAGATGTATCGGGATTTGGGTCGCCAGTTTTGGTGGCGGGGTATGAAGAGAGATGTGGCTGTTTTCGTATCGAAGTATCAAAGGCCAGCGGGTTTGTTACAACCCTTGCCTATTGCCGAGTGGAAGTCGGAGCATGTCACTATGGACTTCGTTGTAGGTCTTCCGAGGACTCAGCGGGGTAGTGATGCTATTTGGGTGGTTGTAGACCGGTTGACTAAGTCGGCGCACTTTATTCCTATGCGCGTGAGAGACTCGGTAGATCATCTTGCCGACTTGTATATTCGGGACATAGTGAGATTGCACGGGGTCCCAGTGACGATCGTCTCGGAAAGAGATCCTCATTTTACTGCCAGGTTGTGGCAGAGTTTGCAGAGTGCCTTGGGCACTAAGTTGACCGTAGCTTATCACCCTCAGACTGACGGGCAGTCTGAGCGTACTATTCAGATCCTCGAGGATATGCTTCGGGGTTGTGTCCTGGACTTCAGTGGGACGTGGGAGAGGCACTTGCCATTGGTAGAGTTTGCCTACAACAACAGTTTTCAGTCTAGCATCGGTATGGCACCGTTTGAGGCCTTGTATGGCCGACCGTGTAGGTCTCCAGTTTGTTGGGCCGAGGTGGGTGATGCACCTTTGTTGGGTCCGGAGTTGGTTAGGGAGACGACGGAGAAAGTTGAGCTTATCCGTAGGAGGCTTGTTACAGCCCAGAGTCGTCAGAAGTCTTATGCCGACCGTAGGAGGAGGCCTTTGGAGTTTGAGGTAGGTAATCATGTTTTCTTGAAAATATCACCTAGGCGAGGTTTGATAAGGTTTGGGAAGAGTGGGAAGTTATCCCCTCGTTTAATTGGGCCTTTTGAGATCCTTGAGAGGATTGGCGAGGTTGCTTATCGTTTAGCGTTGCCGCCACAGTTGTCCAGAATTCATGACGTGTTTCATGTGAGTATGCTTCGGAAATATGAGCCAGATCCATCCCATGTGTTAGATTGGACCGACTTGGAGGTAGATGAGGATGCCTCGTATGATGAGAGACCGGTTCGGGTCTTGGATAGGCGGGATCAAGTCCTGCGTGGTAAGACCATCATTTTGGTAAAGGTTTTGTGGAAACATCACGGAGTGGAGGAAGCCACTTGGGAACGTGAGTTGGAAGTCCGCGAGAAATATCCGGACTTGTTTATTGATGAGTAATCCTGTATTTAGATTTCGTAATATTGCTGGACTTAAGAGCTTTATATATGTCTTAAGTTGTAAAACATTGGTAATGTTTTGGTTTAATGGAAGTATGTTGTGGAACTTACCCTGATATGGGAGTTGATTATGATATTGCATCTGTTGGCTATATTGTAGAATTGGAGCTGTATCATGTATATTGATTATGATATGAACTGTGAACCATGTATGTTGAAAATGGTTATAAATGGGAGAAAATTGCATGTTGATAATGCACTTGTATAATGGGTTGTGAAATGCCTCTTGAAAATAGATAGAATTGACCGGTAATGGGTCGGAATGCTTAATATTATGTCGTAATGTTGTTGGACATGGAGAAAACCAATTTTTGAAACTGTGTTTAATTTCGGGGACGAAATTCTTTAGGGGGGAGGTTATAGCGATCACGGTTTCCCCTTTTCTTTAACTGTTGTACCCGGACTTAGGTTCCATGGAGTTGGTTGTTGTGTATGTCTTGTTTACATCCTTTACTCCTTGCATTTGAGTCTTGGGTTGTGTTGGGCGAGTTTGAAACAGGTTGGTTGAACTTAGAAATCAAGAGTAGTTGCCCAGATTTTGGCCTTCACGCTCGAGCGGGGATTTTGACGCTCGAGCGGGCTCTTTGTTGTTGTCTGTCCGCTCGAGCGGGGTTTTCGACGCTCGAGCGTAGTTTTCCATCTTCCAGTATCTCCTCTGCAGAGTTGTACGCTCGAGCGGGAGTTTTGACGCTCGAGCGGGATGTTGTGTGTGACGTTCGAGCGGGAGGGTTGACACTCGAGCGGAGACCTGGTTCTATAAAAGTTCTAGGAGTGTGTATCCGCCGCTCGAGCGGGATTGTTGACGCTCAAGCGGGAGTCTGTGAGTGACGCTCGAGCGGGCGACTTTTATATAAATCCGAGATCCGACTTTTGGATCACTTTTTTCAACTCCTTTTCTCTCTTTTACTTTTCAAAACCTCCATTTGAGAGCTCCTCTCACTAGAACCTCTACATTCTCTCTAGGTATTGATCTAGTAGGAGTGATTTGCTCACCTTTGGCCTTTACAAAAGAGTTGTTGATCGTCGAGGGCTTTACTTTGATCCGAAAATTTCGAGTTTTGGAGCACGTTGAGTTTCGTCATCTTCTTCCCTTAAGCTCCGAACTTGAGGTAGGAATAACCTACTCCTTACTATGGGTTTTGTCTTTAAATTTTAGTAGTTTGAGATGTTGGAGTTGGTTTGGTAATTTTGTGAAAGTTTGGGGCTTTTGTGTAATTTTACAAAAGTTGGGGTTTTATTCATAATAAACCTAGATGCATGTTCAGCATAAAGAAATGGAATAAATGTTGAATCATTGATGAAAATGGGACCTAAGGGTTGACATGTTAATTATGAAAATGCCTAATTACATTGTTTAATTATTTGTGAAATAATTGTGAGAAATGAGAATTGAATTGGAAATGTTGAATTGGGGATATATGGGATTAAATGTGTAGTTGGATTTATGTCACTCACCTAGTTGGAATGTTGATTTTATATCCATTTGTTGCATTTATTTTCTGTATAGAAATACTAGCTTTGGCTATTCGGTGGAGGATAGTTTTGATTGTTGTAGACAATGCATGATGATTAGGCAAACTGGAACTAATCACTGGAATGTGTCATTGAGTATGACGGTTGAAAGAATACATTAAATTTATGTATTGTGTGATGATGTGTATAATTGTTGTTTATATGCATTGTGTTGTGTTGGAGGAGATAGGGGATGTACTCCACGGTTTAGGGGAAGATAGGGGATGGACCTCTAAACCGGATGTATTGGGAGGAGATAGGGGATGGACTCCGTAGATAGAGCTCATATGCTTATCTAGTGATGTGTTGACAGAGCTCGTATGCTTGTCATTGGAAGTGTGATAGTGCTCATATGCATATCTGTGGAATTGATGATATAGCTTGTATGCTTATCTGTTGGTTTGCGATATAGCTAGTATGCTTATCTATTATGAAATGGGGAAGTATTTGATATGAGTTATTGTCTCATATGAGTTGTTTGGCCAGGTTTTGAGCCATGGTTATAAAATGAGATTTGAAAGGAACTGGAAAATGAATTGTAACATGGACTTGTATGTCATGAAACTGTAAAGTGTGTTAAGAGAAAGTACCAGTGTTGGCCATCTATCAACTGCTAATCTTTTAGTCATTGTTCATATTTGGTTTAGTGTACTTCTACTGGGCTGTGGCTCACCCTATATGGGAATATCATTTTCAGGTACAGGTAGCATGCCACCTCCAAGGACATAGGTTGGGAGGCTAGAGGCGAACACACTTTTGTTGCCTTATTTCTTTTTGATGTATTACATGTAAATTCAAGCCAAGGGCTTAATGTGTAAATGAGTTAGTACTCCTTTATTGTAACCAAGTGTTAGCTTGGAAAGCTGTAAGCCCGTAGGGCATTTGCTTTTGTCGTTAACATGTAATATTTTTTGTAATGGAACTTTGATGAATAGAAGAATGTGGAGTTTTTTTTTTTTTATATATCAATGCATGTCTTTATTGATGGGTTTATTGTTATTTTTTTTGAGGGCGTTACAATCTACCATTGTGATAAAAATCTCCATACTTTTTCTCAAGATAATTTCACAAATAAATCTACCGAGAAATAAATAATAATACCACATTACATGCTTTCTTCACATGTTAATCTCTATTTTTCCACTTGGACATTTCAAGACCAAACAAAAATAAGCTATACAACTAGCTTCAATATTAACCATTTCTCATTCTTCCATGGAATTTCCTCTTCATACACAATTATAGGAATTTCTCAATCATATATTCAACATAATACTTGACAAACATAGATTTCACTTACCATTTTCCCAAAAAAATTCCCAATCTCTAGGGTTTTCACAAAACTAGGTTTTTTCCTCATTTTTGAAAGGACTTTTCCAAGACAACATTCCTTCTTAACAATATAGTTCATAGCCTCAAGAGTTTTTTTTAAAAAACATTGAGAAAATCCATTTTTAAAATCATCAAGAACTCATGAGCCAAAAATCAAGTTTCATTACTACAAGAAGAAGTTCCAAAATCAACATAAATTTGTAAATATGTATATATAACTTTAAGAGAAACCCTACCTCAAGCTTTGGAGAAGAAAAAAAGAAGAAAACCCCCAAATTTGATGGTGTTGAAATCTAATCTCTACCATACAAAGCGTAGCCCTTGAGGAGTTCTCCAACTCTAATGAAGGAACTAGAGTCAAAGCTCTAATGGATTTGGAGAAATCAAAGGATTAATGTGATTTGGTGAAAGTAATGTAGAGAGAAGGAGGAGAAATGTGTTTTAAAGAGAGAGATGAGAGAAAAGTTAGGTGGGTGCTCAGCCCAAGAAAAGAAAAAGAGAAAATTTTCGGACACATCATATTCCCACACACGCGGCACCGTGTCCGCACGTGTGGCACGTACCTTTCGTAGGTACGTCACTGTCTCTCGTATGTGCGGCTCACTTTCCACACCTACCCTCCGCTTGTGTATTTAAAGCAGTGTTAAACCATCGATGACCTCACATCACCACACATGCGGCCTCACCTCCCGCACGTGCAGCCTTACATCCATACGTGCGGTCTAAGCCCTGCATGTACGATCCTGCATCCACTCAGAAATTGCACTAGCTGAACCCGAGACACCCCTGATCCAATTTCATGCTTTTCGAAACAAGCGAAACTCAACTCCGGAATGAAATAAAGACAAGGATCCGAGGGAAGTTTCAAGAACGGTGAACTTCAATAGTCGACAAGACCTTAGATTAAATCCCGACACTCCCAACACGAGCAAAATAATCACAATTAAAGGAAAACGAGGTGGGTTATATATACCCAGGCATTACATAGGATAGCAGACAACACCCAATAGTCAACACTGGCAAAGATTTGTTACCTTAAACCACAAGCCTTCTACTTTTACTCAGACAATTTCTGATTTGCCTCATGTTGAAAAGAAAATCATGAATTGTGAAGTAATGTTCCTTAAACACTACTTAGAACCAAAGTGCAATCTTAACTTTTATCGGATCACATAAACCTGCCACATTTGGGTTAATAGCCTTGAAAATGCACTCATTTTAATGTTCTCATAGAGACCACAACATAGTAATAGGTAATGCTTTTCACATCATTCTCTCATTATTGCTGAGACTTTCCCCTGCCCACCAGTTAAGGAGTTCTTCCACTGAGTTTGGTAATGCACCTTGCACATCCCACTACTTTAACATCTCTAACCAAAACCTTCAAAAAAAAGAAAAAAAAAAAAAAACTCTGGCTAAACTCTTTAAGCAACTGGGCAATACAATAACACATGATTAAGTAACTCACCCTCAGCTTTGCAAAAAATGCAAAAGGTTGATTCATTAGCATTAAGAACACCATTCGTAAAAGAGGTGTGCCAAACCCAATTGTCAGAAAATTATACACAAATGAAATTGTAAAAGTACCTATTTGTGAGGTAGTCTAAACCAGTTTATCTTTTGTGTTTGACTTGATTGTAGGAGTTGCCTCTAAAAAGGCTAACATTCTAGTAACCTCCACCCTTTTCCAATCATATAGCTTATTTCTGAACTGAAATACCCACTCTTCTACAACCTTATTCCTTGTTAGCATTGAATTTAAGGACTCTCCCTTATTAACTACCAATCTATGTAGAAGTGGAAATTCCTCTTTCAGACAAGTGAGAGAAAGAATCTCAATATATTTTTACACATCTCCAAACACTTTTATGTAGGACTTATGTGCAGGTTCCAATAGATTGGTTTATTGCCCAATAGGTCATTTGATAATTAGCAATGTTTTTCTTCAAATACTAATAACAAAACGTTACTAATTGTCAGCTTTCAGCAACAACTTACAAGATTCGTTAAAAAAATGTATTAATTCTAAATTTCAGCGATAGCTTAAAAAAATTTCACAAAAAAATGTTACTAATTGTCAATTTTTAGCTACAAATTAAAAAATCATCACAAAAAATATTTTTTAGCGACTATTATGATAAGACCAACTTTTAGCGATGAATTAATATGATTTAATGGAAATGAAATTCAAGTATTAACACCTGCTGGTAATTTACCAGAGGACGGGAGTTATAATTTTAAAAAGATAATAATTAAAAATATTATATTACCTTTACCTATCAGTCAATTTATCCACTATCCACCTATCTTTCTAAGTATTATCTATCTATTTACGTATCATTCCTCTATTTGTCCTTATGTACCTATCTGTCAACTTACTTTGTCTATCTATTCATATCACCATCACGATCAGTTGCTAGCATTAGCCGCTACCTGTCACTTTTTGGCGAATTTTTTAAAGTAGGTGGTTCGACAATGATATAGTGGTAACAAAACTGGGTTTTTACGACTTTATATCAACAACATACAGTACATGCAAGTCATGATTTCTCACTTTTACAACTTACTTTTTTTACATGTCGTAAATAATTTTCTAACCATGACATGTCTATTGCGTAGGTCGTAAATGTTAATATAAATGATTTTTTTATTGTTTGTAATGTTAGCCGTAAATAATAGAACTTTCTATAACGTGCATATAGCATGCTGTTAATACATTAACTATATACGTCACGCGTATACCAGCTGTTAAAAATATTAAATATTTTACGGTGCATAAAAAGCCAGCCTTTAAAAATTCACTTTTCATATCGCACAAAAAGCCCACTATTTAAAATATTACACTTTTCATGACACACAATTGCTATTGCAAAGGTACAATCGAAAAAAAAATTACGCCAAAATAAAAATTTTAAATGCCAAACACCAAAAAATAAAAATAAAAAAAGGATCAAAACCCCAACTCTTTCGTACTAATACCCCAACTCTGGGCTCTAGAGGAACATTTATCTAAAAAAAAACGCTACATGTATCTCTATAGGGTGTGTTTGATTGGGGGATAAGGGGGGGACTATCCACTGTTTGGACTCCATGTCCGGCCTCCCTCCTTATCCGTCGTTTGATTTTTTTTTAGTCCGGCCGGACTCCATGTCCCCCATATGGGGGACTATCCTATCCTGGGAGGGGGTGGGATTGTTTTGGGGGACTAATCACTGTTTGAATTAGATGCGAAAATGACAATTTTGACCCTCTACTATTTAATTATGTATTATATTTAATAAAATTTAATAAAATTTAAATGTCTCAATTTAAAAATAAAATAATTTTATTTAACTTTTTATTAATGTTTTATTTATTTAATTTTTTAAAATAATTTTTTATAGATATTTTATTGATGTTTTATTTTAAAATTTTGTTTATGTTTTATTTAATTTCATTGTTTAAATTTAATAGATGTTTTAATAGATGTTTTATTTAAACAATTAAATGTTTAATTTCAACAATAAATAATTTCATTTATTTAAATTATGTTTTATTTAAACATTTAAACATTTGTACATCAACATGTTTATTAAATTATTTCAACATCTGTACATCAACATGTATACTTATTTAACATCTATTAAATTATGTTTTAATACATCAACATTTGATTACATCTACATTTGTTAATTGTTAATTACATCAACATTTATTAATTGTTTAAACATAATCTGTACATCAAAATAATTTCAATGTTAATTGTTTAAATAAAAATTTAAACATTTAACCATTAGTATGTTTAATTTCAACAATAAAGTTTTATTTGTTTAAATAAAAATAATTTGTACCAGTCAATTTTTTATCAATATTAGTATGTTTAAATAACTTTAAACAAAATTTAACCATTAGTATGTGTTAAAAATGATGTATTATTGATTGATATATGTTGTTGTGTATATTACAAATGGTGAGTGGCTCATTATATAGGAGAGGGTGAGTGTAGTAGGTGAGGAGTAGGTGGTGGTAGGTGATGGTAAATTGGTGGTAGGTGATGGTAAATTCTAACAGCCCCCCGCAAACTCAAGGAGGATAGAAACTAACCAACTTGAGTTTGAAGAGAGGAACAAAACAAGAAAAAACATAAAAAAAAAGGATAGGAGACACTGTATGGTCGTGTCAGACCATTGGTGAAGACACTGAATGGTGGCTTTGCAGACCAATGAGAGGATTTCCCTTTTTGTGGCTTTTCCGAGCCTTGGGTAAATTCCTCGAAGTAGAGTGTCCCCGGGTTCGAGAACTTCTTTGACCATCAGTTGTAGGATAGTAATGAGGAAACGGCTAAACCAAGCATCAAAGCTAACCAGGGCACAGAAAATGACTCAGATGGCAGCGAGCTTGGAGTTAGGGCAACACTGGTGAGTTTTTTTACAGATGTTACGACTGACACAAAGAAATTAGGGGATAACTTTACTGTCTCTATGATCGGCGAAGAACTGGGTGTGAACCCAACCCAGAGATGGAACCCGATTATGGTCAGGTGTGATCAGTCAAGGCAACTATTCAGTGTGAGAATGATCTGTACCATAAATCGTCGATCCAACAGTCAGATCTGATCGGATACGATCAAGGGACATGACCATTCGATCAGTTGCATCAAGGCCTATAAATATGCAATCAAATCAGCCATTTCAATCATCCAAAAAATTCAGAATTCATTCATGCAATTATTTTTCTCGCTTCCTCTTGATTTAAAGTTTTTGATTAAGAGCTTCTTACGTAAATTTATGTTTTTCTTATTGGTAATCAAATTCTGTAGACTTGATTATCAGTGTCTTGGTTTTCTTAATTATATCAAGAGTATTCTGATCTACTATCATCAGTGCAAACACCGGTAGACTTGATTTTTAGATCATGCTTCATTGTATCTTGGAAGCAAATTTGCTGTAATCCCCTACACACCTTTTAGTGAGTGTAAATATTGTCTTTAGGAAAGCGACTTAGTAACGAAATTTGAAGCACCAAATTTATGTTCTACATAGACAAGGTCATCGCCAAGTTTTGAAGACCCGAAGACTACCAATTGAAGAATTCGAGACGATTTGTTCCAACAATCTAAAGACAATGTTTAGATATGGCAATGTCTATTCAAAAAATGACTTAAAATTTCATGACGCTTGACCGGTTTGATGGCGGAAATTTCCGTCACTGGCAAAAGAATTTGCACTTTTTGCTCACCACTCTCAAAGTGGTCTATGTGCTAATTACCCCTATCTGGTGGAGCAAGAAGACGAGACTGTTACCCAAAAAGCAACCTAAGAGTGGGGGTGAATTGGGTTTCTACAAATTAAAATTAATAATACCCCAATAAAATTAACTACTACTACAACAAATTATTAACAAGCACAATGATGAACTTAGTAATAAATGATCAAGCAAAATAACAATGAAGTAGAACTAACATACATGATAAATAATATGATTAACACATGAATATTAGATAGCTATAGCAGTAGTAGGAAAGTAAAGAGATTAGGGAAGAGGAGACAAACAGATTTATGGTGATTCGGTTTCAACCAAGCCTACATCCACTCCTCAAGCTTCACTTGAGATTTTCCACTATCTTCTAGCTTCACAGGGTGATAGGAACCTCATAAACATGGAGCAATCCTCTATAGATTTTACACAGACTTCACAAGCCCAAACCCTTGCAAATCTTAGGTGATTCACAATCACTCTCAAGATTTCAAGAACACAGTGTTTGCAACACTTTTACAAGATAAAATGGTATTTTTGCTTTCAAAGAAAGCTTACAATAAATATCTCTCCCAGATGGATATACAAAATGAAGCTTTGGTTTTTCTGTAAACCTCACATAGGAAAGATATGCTTAAAGCTATACGTCTTAGTATATAATTTCTGAGAGAGGATATAAACAAAAATTGAAGAACACTTCTCAAAGAATTTTTCAGAGAATAGATGTGAGTGATTATAGATCAAAGAATATTTTCA
>NW_021026174.1:405669-414335 GCF_004153795.1 Camellia sinensis | reverse complement strand
CTTTCGCCTCCTTTTCGACAATTTCTCCCTTTTATTTCATTTCCAGATTATCCTGTTCCATTCAATTTCATCTTTTCGACAATTTCTCCCTTTTAAACCATTTCCAGATTATCCTTTTCCATTCAATTTCATCTTTTCGACAATTTCTCCCTTTTAAACCATTTCCAGATTATCCTGTTCCATTCAATTTCATCTTTTCGACAATTTCTCCCTTTTAAACCATTTCCAGATTATCCTGTTCCATTCAATTTCATCTTTTCGACAATTTCTCCCTTTTAAACCATTTCCAGATTATCCTGTTCCATTCAATTTCATCTTTTCGACAATTTCTCCCTTTTAAACCATTTCCAGATTATCCTGTTCCATTCAATTTCATCTTTTCGACAATTTCTCCCTTTTAAACCATTTCCAGATTATCCTGTTCCATTCAATTTCATCTTTTCGACAATTTCTCCCTTTTAAACCATTTCCAGATTATCCTGTTCCATTCAATTTCATCTTTTCGACAATTTCTCCCTTTTAAACCATTTCCAGATTATCCTGTTCCATTCAATTTCATCTTTTCGACAATTTCTCCCTTTTAAACCATTTCCAGATTATCCTGTTCCATTCAATTTCATCTTTTCGACAATTTCTCCCTTTTAAACCATTTCCAGATTATCCTGTTCCATTCAATTTCATCTTTTCGACAATTTCTCCCTTTTAAACCATTTCCAGATTATCCTGTTCCATTCAATTTCATCTTTTCGACAATTTCTCCCTTTTAAACCATTTCCAGATTATCCTGTTCCATTCAATTTCATCTTTTCGACAATTTCTCCCTTTTAAACCATTTCCAGATTATCCTGTTCCATTCAATTTCATCTTTTCGACAATTTCTCCCTTTTAAACCATTTCCAGATTATCCTGTTCCATTCAATTTCATCTTTTCGACAATTTCTCCCTTTTAAACCATTTCCAGATTATCCTGTTCCATTCAATTTCATCTTTTCGACAATTTCTCCCTTTTAAACCATTTCCAGATTATCCTGTTCCATTCAATTTCATCTTTTCGACAATTTCTCCCTTTTAAACCATTTCCAGATTATCCTGTTCCATTCAATTTCATCTTTTCGACAATTTCTCCCTTTTAAACCATTTCCAGATTATCCTGTTCCATTCAATTTCATCTTTTCGACAATTTCTCCCTTTTAAACCATTTCCAGATTATCCTGTTCCATTCAATTTCATCTTTTCGACAATTTCTCCCTTTTAAACCATTTCCAGATTATCCTGTTCCATTCAATTTCATCTTTTCGACAATTTCTCCCTTTTAAACCATTTCCAGATTATCCTGTTCCATTCAATTTCATCTTTTCGACAATTTCTCCCTTTTAAACCATTTCCAGATTATCCTGTTCCATTCAATTTCATCTTTTCGACAATTTCTCCCTTTTAAACCATTTCCAGATTATCCTGTTCCATTCAATTTCATCTTTTCGACAATTTCTCCCTTTTAAACCATTTCCAGATTATCCTGTTCCATTCAATTTCATCTTTTCGACAATTTCTCCCTTTTAAACCATTTCCAGATTATCCTGTTCCATTCAATTTCATCTTTTCGACAATTTCTCCCTTTTAAACCATTTCCAGATTATCCTGTTCCATTCAATTTCATCTTTTCGACAATTTCTCCCTTTTAAACCATTTCCAGATTATCCTGTTCCATTCAATTTCATCTTTTCGACAATTTCTCCCTTTTAAACCATTTCCAGATTATCCTGTTCCATTCAATTTCATCTTTTCGACAATTTCTCCCTTTTAAACCATTTCCAGATTATCCTGTTCCATTCAATTTCATCTTTTCGACAATTTCTCCCTTTTAAACCATTTCCAGATTATCCTGTTCCATTCAATTTCATCTTTTCGACAATTTCTCCCTTTTAAACCATTTCCAGATTATCCTGTTCCATTCAATTTCATCTTTTCGACAATTTCTCCCTTTTAAACCATTTCCAGATTATCCTGTTCCATTCAATTTCATCTTTTCGACAATTTCTCCCTTTTAAACCATTTCCAGATTATCCTGTTCCATTCAATTTCATCTTTTCGACAATTTCTCCCTTTTAAACCATTTCCAGATTATCCTGTTCCATTCAATTTCATCTTTTCGACAATTTCTCCCTTTTAAACCATTTCCAGATTATCCTGTTCCATTCAATTTCATCTTTTCGACAATTTCTCCCTTTTAAACCATTTCCAGATTATCCTGTTCCATTCAATTTCATCTTTTCGACAATTTCTCCCTTTTAAACCATTTCCAGATTATCCTGTTCCATTCAATTTCATCTTTTCGACAATTTCTCCCTTTTAAACCATTTCCAGATTATCCTGTTCCATTCAATTTCATCTTTTCGACAATTTCTCCCTTTTAAACCATTTCCAGATTATCCTGTTCCATTCAATTTCATCTTTTCGACAATTTCTCCCTTTTAAACCATTTCCAGATTATCCTGTTCCATTCAATTTCATCTTTTCGACAATTTCTCCCTTTTAAACCATTTCCAGATTATCCTGTTCCATTCAATTTCATCTTTTCGACAATTTCTCCCTTTTAAACCATTTCCAGATTATCCTGTTCCATTCAATTTCATCTTTTCGACAATTTCTCCCTTTTAAACCATTTCCAGATTATCCTGTTCCATTCAATTTCATCTTTTCGACAATTTCTCCCTTTTAAACCATTTCCAGATTATCCTGTTCCATTCAATTTCATCTTTTCGACAATTTCTCCCTTTTAAACCATTTCCAGATTATCCTGTTCCATTCAATTTCATCTTTTCGACAATTTCTCCCTTTTAAACCATTTCCAGATTATCCTGTTCCATTCAATTTCATCTTTTCGACAATTTCTCCCTTTTAAACCATTTCCAGATTATCCTGTTCCATTCAATTTCATCTTTTCGACAATTTCTCCCTTTTAAACCATTTCCAGATTATCCTGTTCCATTCAATTTCATCTTTTCGACAATTTCTCCCTTTTAAACCATTTCCAGATTATCCTGTTCCATTCAATTTCATCTTTTCGACAATTTCTCCCTTTTAAACCATTTCCAGATTATCCTGTTCCATTCAATTTCATCTTTTCGACAATTTCTCCCTTTTAAACCATTTCCAGATTATCCTGTTCCATTCAATTTCATCTTTTCGACAATTTCTCCCTTTTAAACCATTTCCAGATTATCCTGTTCCATTCAATTTCATCTTTTCGACAATTTCTCCCTTTTAAACCATTTCCAGATTATCCTGTTCCATTCAATTTCATCTTTTCGACAATTTCTCCCTTTTAAACCATTTCCAGATTATCCTGTTCCATTCAATTTCATCTTTTCGACAATTTCTCCCTTTTAAACCATTTCCAGATTATCCTGTTCCATTCAATTTCATCTTTTCGACAATTTCTCCCTTTTAAACCATTTCCAGATTATCCTGTTCCATTCAATTTCATCTTTTCGACAATTTCTCCCTTTTAAACCATTTCCAGATTATCCTGTTCCATTCAATTTCATCTTTTCGACAATTTCTCCCTTTTAAACCATTTCCAGATTATCCTGTTCCATTCAATTTCATCTTTTCGACAATTTCTCCCTTTTAAACCATTTCCAGATTATCCTGTTCCATTCAATTTCATCTTTTCGACAATTTCTCCCTTTTAAACCATTTCCAGATTATCCTGTTCCATTCAATTTCATCTTTTCGACAATTTCTCCCTTTTAAACCATTTCCAGATTATCCTGTTCCATTCAATTTCATCTTTTCGACAATTTCTCCCTTTTAAACCATTTCCAGATTATCCTGTTCCATTCAATTTCATCTTTTCGACAATTTCTCCCTTTTAAACCATTTCCAGATTATCCTGTTCCATTCAATTTCATCTTTTCGACAATTTCTCCCTTTTAAACCATTTCCAGATTATCCTGTTCCATTCAATTTCATCTTTTCGACAATTTCTCCCTTTTAAACCATTTCCAGATTATCCTGTTCCATTCAATTTCATCTTTTCGACAATTTCTCCCTTTTAAACCATTTCCAGATTATCCTGTTCCATTCAATTTCATCTTTTCGACAATTTCTCCCTTTTAAACCATTTCCAGATTATCCTGTTCCATTCAATTTCATCTTTTCGACAATTTCTCCCTTTTAAACCATTTCCAGATTATCCTGTTCCATTCAATTTCATCTTTTCGACAATTTCTCCCTTTTAAACCATTTCCAGATTATCCTGTTCCATTCAATTTCATCTTTTCGACAATTTCTCCCTTTTAAACCATTTCCAGATTATCCTGTTCCATTCAATTTCATCTTTTCGACAATTTCTCCCTTTTAAACCATTTCCAGATTATCCTGTTCCATTCAATTTCATCTTTTCGACAATTTCTCCCTTTTAAACCATTTCCAGATTATCCTGTTCCATTCAATTTCATCTTTTCGACAATTTCTCCCTTTTAAACCATTTCCAGATTATCCTGTTCCATTCAATTTCATCTTTTCGACAATTTCTCCCTTTTAAACCATTTCCAGATTATCCTGTTCCATTCAATTTCATCTTTTCGACAATTTCTCCCTTTTAAACCATTTCCAGATTATCCTGTTCCATTCAATTTCATCTTTTCGACAATTTCTCCCTTTTAAACCATTTCCAGATTATCCTGTTCCATTCAATTTCATCTTTTCGACAATTTCTCCCTTTTAAACCATTTCCAGATTATCCTGTTCCATTCAATTTCATCTTTTCGACAATTTCTCCCTTTTAAACCATTTCCAGATTATCCTGTTCCATTCAATTTCATCTTTTCGACAATTTCTCCCTTTTAAACCATTTCCAGATTATCCTGTTCCATTCAATTTCATCTTTTCGACAATTTCTCCCTTTTAAACCATTTCCAGATTATCCTGTTCCATTCAATTTCATCTTTTCGACAATTTCTCCCTTTTAAACCATTTCCAGATTATCCTGTTCCATTCAATTTCATCTTTTCGACAATTTCTCCCTTTTAAACCATTTCCAGATTATCCTGTTCCATTCAATTTCATCTTTTCGACAATTTCTCCCTTTTAAACCATTTCCAGATTATCCTGTTCCATTCAATTTCATCTTTTCGACAATTTCTCCCTTTTAAACCATTTCCAGATTATCCTGTTCCATTCAATTTCATCTTTTCGACAATTTCTCCCTTTTAAACCATTTCCAGATTATCCTGTTCCATTCAATTTCATCTTTTCGACAATTTCTCCCTTTTAAACCATTTCCAGATTATCCTGTTCCATTCAATTTCATCTTTTCGACAATTTCTCCCTTTTAAACCATTTCCAGATTATCCTGTTCCATTCAATTTCATCTTTTCGACAATTTCTCCCTTTTAAACCATTTCCAGATTATCCTGTTCCATTCAATTTCATCTTTTCGACAATTTCTCCCTTTTAAACCATTTCCAGATTATCCTGTTCCATTCAATTTCATCTTTTCGACAATTTCTCCCTTTTAAACCATTTCCAGATTATCCTGTTCCATTCAATTTCATCTTTTCGACAATTTCTCCCTTTTAAACCATTTCCAGATTATCCTGTTCCATTCAATTTCATCTTTTCGACAATTTCTCCCTTTTAAACCATTTCCAGATTATCCTGTTCCATTCAATTTCATCTTTTCGACAATTTCTCCCTTTTAAACCATTTCCAGATTATCCTGTTCCATTCAATTTCATCTTTTCGACAATTTCTCCCTTTTAAACCATTTCCAGATTATCCTGTTCCATTCAATTTCATCTTTTCGACAATTTCTCCCTTTTAAACCATTTCCAGATTATCCTGTTCCATTCAATTTCATCTTTTCGACAATTTCTCCCTTTTAAACCATTTCCAGATTATCCTGTTCCATTCAATTTCATCTTTTCGACAATTTCTCCCTTTTAAACCATTTCCAGATTATCCTGTTCCATTCAATTTCATCTTTTCGACAATTTCTCCCTTTTAAACCATTTCCAGATTATCCTGTTCCATTCAATTTCATCTTTTCGACAATTTCTCCCTTTTAAACCATTTCCAGATTATCCTGTTCCATTCAATTTCATCTTTTCGACAATTTCTCCCTTTTAAACCATTTCCAGATTATCCTGTTCCATTCAATTTCATCTTTTCGACAATTTCTCCCTTTTAAACCATTTCCAGATTATCCTGTTCCATTCAATTTCATCTTTTCGACAATTTCTCCCTTTTAAACCATTTCCAGATTATCCTGTTCCATTCAATTTCATCTTTTCGACAATTTCTCCCTTTTAAACCATTTCCAGATTATCCTGTTCCATTCAATTTCATCTTTTCGACAATTTCTCCCTTTTAAACCATTTCCAGATTATCCTGTTCCATTCAATTTCATCTTTTCGACAATTTCTCCCTTTTAAACCATTTCCAGATTATCCTGTTCCATTCAATTTCATCTTTTCGACAATTTCTCCCTTTTAAACCATTTCCAGATTATCCTGTTCCATTCAATTTCATCTTTTCGACAATTTCTCCCTTTTAAACCATTTCCAGATTATCCTGTTCCATTCAATTTCATCTTTTCGACAATTTCTCCCTTTTAAACCATTTCCAGATTATCCTGTTCCATTCAATTTCATCTTTTCGACAATTTCTCCCTTTTAAACCATTTCCAGATTATCCTGTTCCATTCAATTTCATCTTTTCGACAATTTCTCCCTTTTAAACCATTTCCAGATTATCCTGTTCCATTCAATTTCATCTTTTCGACAATTTCTCCCTTTTAAACCATTTCCAGATTATCCTGTTCCATTCAATTTCATCTTTTCGACAATTTCTCCCTTTTAAACCATTTCCAGATTATCCTGTTCCATTCAATTTCATCTTTTCGACAATTTCTCCCTTTTAAACCATTTCCAGATTATCCTGTTCCATTCAATTTCATCTTTTCGACAATTTCTCCCTTTTAAACCATTTCCAGATTATCCTGTTCCATTCAATTTCATCTTTTCGACAATTTCTCCCTTTTAAACCATTTCCAGATTATCCTGTTCCATTCAATTTCATCTTTTCGACAATTTCTCCCTTTTAAACCATTTCCAGATTATCCTGTTCCATTCAATTTCATCTTTTCGACAATTTCTCCCTTTTAAACCATTTCCAGATTATCCTGTTCCATTCAATTTCATCTTTTCGACAATTTCTCCCTTTTAAACCATTTCCAGATTATCCTGTTCCATTCAATTTCATCTTTTCGACAATTTCTCCCTTTTAAACCATTTCCAGATTATCCTGTTCCATTCAATTTCATCTTTTCGACAATTTCTCCCTTTTAAACCATTTCCAGATTATCCTGTTCCATTCAATTTCATCTTTTCGACAATTTCTCCCTTTTAAACCATTTCCAGATTATCCTGTTCCATTCAATTTCATCTTTTCGACAATTTCTCCCTTTTAAACCATTTCCAGATTATCCTGTTCCATTCAATTTCATCTTTTCGACAATTTCTCCCTTTTAAACCATTTCCAGATTATCCTGTTCCATTCAATTTCATCTTTTCGACAATTTCTCCCTTTTAAACCATTTCCAGATTATCCTGTTCCATTCAATTTCATCTTTTCGACAATTTCTCCCTTTTAAACCATTTCCAGATTATCCTGTTCCATTCAATTTCATCTTTTCGACAATTTCTCCCTTTTAAACCATTTCCAGATTATCCTGTTCCATTCAATTTCATCTTTTCGACAATTTCTCCCTTTTAAACCATTTCCAGATTATCCTGTTCCATTCAATTTCATCTTTTCGACAATTTCTCCCTTTTAAACCATTTCCAGATTATCCTGTTCCATTCAATTTCATCTTTTCGACAATTTCTCCCTTTTAAACCATTTCCAGATTATCCTGTTCCATTCAATTTCATCTTTTCGACAATTTCTCCCTTTTAAACCATTTCCAGATTATCCTGTTCCATTCAATTTCATCTTTTCGACAATTTCTCCCTTTTAAACCATTTCCAGATTATCCTGTTCCATTCAATTTCATCTTTTCGACAATTTCTCCCTTTTAAACCATTTCCAGATTATCCTGTTCCATTCAATTTCATCTTTTCGACAATTTCTCCCTTTTAAACCATTTCCAGATTATCCTGTTCCATTCAATTTCATCTTTTCGACAATTTCTCCCTTTTAAACCATTTCCAGATTATCCTGTTCCATTCAATTTCATCTTTTCGACAATTTCTCCCTTTTAAACCATTTCCAGATTATCCTGTTCCATTCAATTTCATCTTTTCGACAATTTCTCCCTTTTAAACCATTTCCAGATTATCCTGTTCCATTCAATTTCATCTTTTCGACAATTTCTCCCTTTTAAACCATTTCCAGATTATCCTGTTCCATTCAATTTCATCTTTTCGACAATTTCTCCCTTTTAAACCATTTCCAGATTATCCTGTTCCATTCAATTTCATCTTTTCGACAATTTCTCCCTTTTAAACCATTTCCAGATTATCCTGTTCCATTCAATTTCATCTTTTCGACAATTTCTCCCTTTTAAACCATTTCCAGATTATCCTGTTCCATTCAATTTCATCTTTTCGACAATTTCTCCCTTTTAAACCATTTCCAGATTATCCTGTTCCATTCAA